>JAQIWN010001099.1:0-23245 GCA_034699025.1 Entomobrya cf. arborea Gr-Col-00668
AGATTCAATCCAAGAACTTATTCGTATGAATGTACATAATATGTAGTTGTTGTAAGTGTATTTGTATTGTAGCATGTTCAGCATGACACGATTCAAACAGTCAGGAATAACAGATAAAAATCTTTCAATAACATTACTTTGGTTTATCGCAAATCCAGTCTTTATTCTTTTGCTCTGTATTGAAAAACCTTGGTTTCTTTGTTTCGACTAAAATTATTGGTCAAAAAAACTTGGTATAGACCCAGGATTTTTTGGAAAGAAGTGAAAGGGGAAAGAAAGAAAAAATTGGAAACGTGGAAAGAACACAGCAAATTATTTTGTAGAAATTCTTTCAATGAAGAAAGAAGTCGTTGGAAAAATGAGGGAAATGAACAGATAAGCTTAAAAATTGAAGCTACCAAAAGATTTCTGAACGCCAAATGATTTAATCAATACTTAGTTTATAAGCTATTTAAAAAAGTTGTTTTCCTATTTTAGTTATTTAAAAATTCTTTAGTGTCAATGCAACACAAATTTTATTTGTTCTGTAATTTAATTGTAGTTTTGATAACCTCATCTTGGATTAGCTCTGCAGTTACTTAAAAGCAAACATGTGCCATCCTATAACTTTTAAAACAGTTAACTAACTAATTAACTTTTATTTTTGAAAATGATTTTTTTTCGACTGAGCACCTGAGCAACTGCAGTTCAAAATTAGTTTAAATGCAGCAGTAATGTTATAGAATACAGTATAATTCAAAAAATCATTGGTAAACAATTTTAGTGACTTAGAAAAAGCATATGCATTTATAATTTAACGAACATCGTTAATTGATTATTTAAAAGGCCAACGACTTGCTCACCTGGTAGCAATTACCTGATATTTACATAATTCTCAAGTTATTTAGAATTAGTTCGTTGGAAGCATAAAAGGAAGCATGAAAGTTTTTATTGTTATTTTGTTTTCTGCACATCTGCATCCCTATTTTTATGATCTTCCCTAAATTAGCAAAGGATTTCTATCCTACGAAAATATCGCTTTAGTGCCATTGCTATGCATGAATTGTTGCTATATAAAGTACTTAGCTAATATGTATGATCAATGGCTCATCACTTACAGAGATAAATTTGGTTTGGTACAGAAGAAAACTGAAAGAGACAAGGTATTTTTTTTGCAATGATGGCTATTATCTGTCAAAATAAAAGAGTACACAGATACTTTTCAAAAGACGATTGCTGGTTTGACGTAACATTATGTCTTTCTGGCGATCTCAGGATTGCTGACAAACTAGAGTTTTCCCTACCATAACATTTGTATTCGTTTGCATTCCCTGGAACCCACTGTATCAGCAGCGTGCTTAATGCTTCACATAAATACAGATTCCATTCACAAGTTGATAATTTATCTGTTACCGTAAAAAATTCGAAAATGGATGGTAGATAGCTGGAACGAAAGTCAGTAATATAATTTGAGAGAGAGAGAGTGAGATAGTAAGCCAAGCTTCTTGGTATCCAGCGAAGTGCAACCTGTTGTTACAATGATGATGGTATGGTAGGTAGTGTCGTTAAAATGTAATACTGCTTCGTCGCTTCATCATCACAAAAGGGGAGTGAGTAAGCACAAGCTACAACGCTGTGCTGGTCTTTTTTTTGGTCAAACAATAAAATATATTTCAGTCATTAGGGCAACAATAGAAGAGAAAAAATACGAGCATTTTTTATTCTCTGAGAAACCTTTAACTTTGCTGGTAAGAATGGAAGACGCTTATTATTCGAAATAAAAGGACTAAATAAAAACTGTTGTTGTTGGTAACAATACATCATTCTGGCCACTGTAGAATTCGGATAGAGAGAGAGAGAGATGAACAATGAAGTGATCTAAACAAAGGAAAATACGTAATATAGAGCGAAGGGGAAATGGCAAAGAGGAGAGTGTAAAGGTATATATACAGTTTGATGCCTGAATAGTACGCATTAATAAAAATGTGAAGTTTTTAGAGAGTGCAACGACAACCATTTTTGACTGTGAGACTAGCTGTCTGATGATGATGCTCATGGAAAAAACTGTATTTATTTGTGTCGATCTTTACATGTTAAAATGGGAATGGGTGTTTTATGATGTGAGGACGTTCAGAGAGTGACTACTGCTGAGTCAATGGTTTAATTCGTGATGATGAGGTTGATATGCGATAGAGTTCTGTCTCTCTGTCTCCCCAAAAGAAATGTTAGTTGGCCCAGTAACAAATATTAGAAAATTGTTTGGACATCTCATAAAACCCGTTCCACAAGATTATACTAGCTCATCGAATTCTTGTTGGGTAAATGTGCCACATAAGTCACTATCTCCGATTTCCACACTAGTCATTGATTTAACTTTTACCTTGTTCCAAATACTTTTTTTATCTCTATATAAGCCATCGTGGTAATACTAGTGTGTCCAATAAGCACTATCCATTCTCTCACAGTGTCCAGACATGAATTTTCTACTAGTCTACTTTAAATTAACTTGAGAATTCACAAGCCCTTAAGCAACGTCGCACTTTTTCACTTGTACCCTTCTTCTCTTTTTGTGTAACAAATTCAAGCAGATTGAGATACTATATCGTAATAAAAAGGCTTACGCGTACAAATTGTAGACAGAAGACTGTTAATAAATACATATATATAAAAGTGTATGTATGACACGTAAAGAGTTGAAATGTGTAGGTCGGTCTTGTATACTTCTTTTTTTGCGGGTGGGTAATCGAAGTTAAAAGTTTGGGTTTACAGTAAGAAAACTGGAAAAAAGAAGTATAGTAGCTGCAGAAGCCAACTTCGATCGGTGTAATACAAATCATTTAGGAAAGAGCTACTTTTTGACTACTGACGTTACTTAATCGTTCAGTGGTGTAGCATCGCCCCAGGAGATCTTCCTGGCTCGCTTCCTCACATTCTATCTAGACAAGATCGCGTAAATTTTTTTTCTTGTAGCCGTTCTGTTCTTACAGCGGGACACTATCATTAGTTTGCATTCTTTCTCTCAAGAATTGAAAATTGTTCGCTATTTTAGCGTAAAACATAAAATCTAAGTATGTAAACGCCTTATTACTTTGATAATATTTTAAACAACAGTTTTATATTATGAAAGCTATGCTCGAGTGCTTCACAAGTTTTCTCGGTAGAAATCTGAAATATCTGGAATCTATGTTAAACACTTTTTCATATGAAAGTCATCATGACCATCACTATTTTCTACTTTTTATTTCTCCCTTTAATTTTTCAAAAGATGATATTCTAAAATCCGAATGAATTTGATGCAATATTTTCCTAAATGAGACTTACTACACTTCTTTAATAATAACAGTACCATAATGGCAATTACCTGCAGGTGGTATGGCACTGCATGAAGAAAATTTATTTTTTGTGATGTTGGTCCCTTCAACAACAACAAGGAAAAAACACTTTTTTTGTTCTTGAAGACATCATGCATCTGCAACTGGTATTCCATCAGTGTATGGCAGTAAAACATAGATATTATGTTTACACCCTACGAAATTGGTATTACGGGGGGTACAAAAAGCATTGCTTGACAGAAAGAAAATAATCATTACAAAAGCATCATTAACATAATCATACTAACATTGACTGGGCGTATCATTCTAGAGTTTGTTTTGTTTATGATGGCATTGCTTGACTGGGCTTACGCATGTAAAACTTTATAACATTTATAAATCTGAGTACTTGAGGACAACAGGTAGACATTATTCAACTACAACGGCCCTGATACACCATTCAGGTTCGTCTCCTGTATTTGTTTATTCTGACATATAATCTTACCACTTTTTGTAGAAATTTCATGAAGGTAAATAGAAGTGAATGTTCCCAAACAAATCTTGGTCATTTATGTCAAATAATGGCAGATTTCTCACAACAAACTTTATACACCATTTGAAATCGGAGGACCAACGACAAAAGCGTAGAAAGACAAATCTGTCAAGTTTTAGAGTGCAATGTTTCATATTTAATGACAAAGTGAAAAAGTACAAAATCATCATCTAATAGTTTCACGGTTCCTAGCAGATTACATCAGATCACAACTTACCCCAATAGCTTAGGAATGCTTTAGAGTATTTATATAAATTATATACTATATTATCGTCCTTAGGGACATCGTATAGACACGTTCGTTGCACAAGGAAGTTCGAGAATGGGTCTGGCAATATATTTATCAAACTCACAAATTCGAAGAATTATTTGATCAAGCCTTCAAAATCAGTGCTTGCTAGAAATTTAGAAAACCAAAAATATTTATTGTTTTTTCATCATATTATGTACATTTGTACTTTTTTAAGTCTGTAGACCAGTAGCAAAAGAAATCTTGAAAATTGAAGGGGTTGTGAGCGGTTGGCTGATGTACAGAGCACTTACTATGTACATAGTCATTATAGAAACCACTGGCTACTGCTGACGATGATGAAGCTCAGGAATAAATTATGATCTCTCAATAAGTTTTCTTTCGTCACTCTTCAAACAATTCGTCAAAAAGGAACCCCCTCCTTTTTAATGTACAAAAATGTTTGCTCACCCCTATCTGCTTTATTACAGAAGTGTACAATGTAGTGGTTGCTGCCAAAGCTACAAACAAAACAGAAGAAGTAGCTTTACATGCCTTAAGAATTGCATGGAGGCAAACAGAATTGGAATTATATTTATTATATAAGCTGGCCTGATGATGATGATGCGTTGTGCGTGCTCCGGGTGATAATATATAATTCGTCATTCTTATTCAGTCTCGCCCTCCAGACTTTTTCTAAACGTCAAAATGCAGAAACCAGTTGAACAATCACTACATGCGTAAACTTTAAGTGGAGTATATTCAAGAAAAATAAAAATGTTATAAGTGAGTACATTCACTCCAAACCAGAAAAAACTACCCTAATGTTGATACATTAATTATTCACCACAGATGTGAATTCTGGTTCTTTACCATGCGTTCATTATTATTTCTTTAATTGTAAGCAAACGAATGTTGATGTTGGCCGTGGATTCATACATATCGTTTTGTGCGTTGTATTCCTAACTTTAATATAGCCAAAAGCCAAACTTAAGACATTGTCAGTATCGGGCAGTAGACAAATTACCATACTGACTGCACTTCTCAATTGTAAAACATTATGATATGCTAGTTTTCCAATGAAGATAGGCCATACTTTATCCGCCCATTCTTGTCCCGCAAACAAACAGTTACATACGTCTAGATTTGTAATGATGATTTAATTTACTATACTGAAGTGAAAACAGAGAATATAAAAAACAATATAGCGAAGCATACGATTCAAAAAAATCTTAGCAAAACAACATCAATTTACTTAACAACTGATATGTACAAACATTAAAATAATACATAATGCTTTCAAATACGATTTTAAGCAAAGATCGAATATAACACTTTGTCATTTGTAGACCAAGCTCGTAACATTTTGTAGTAAAAAACTTGCATGTAAAAGAAACAGCCATGACTACGTGACGGTAGTATAACCAAAGTTATGGAATATCAGTTAAAGTTACAATTTCAGTTTGAATTCCGTTTCTCAAACTTCTAGCAGTCGCTAAGACTGTTTTAACGATTTGGAACAGACCCAGTACAAGCCGCAGGCCAAGATGGAATGGGATACAAAACGCTGCTACTTTCTCAACACTAAAGAGTTTAATTAATTTAGTGGTGATTCTAATTATCAAATTACAGTTTGCTTAATGCAACTTAAATCCTTTCTAATACGTTAACTTTAAACTGGACAAGGACAGATGGGGTTTTTTGGAAAAATATTAATAAAAATACAAATGTACTACTGAAATCACTCTTGGGGCAATGGAATTATGTGACCAAGGAGTGGATGCATAATGCATATTATACATAAACAGTAGATAATAAGAAATTAAGAAAGCTTTCCAGCTTTGATGCATCCACAAAAAACCAGCACTTAACACAACGTACGCATATTAAAGATTTAATAATGAAGCTTAATCATGCTTGTTTCTTTATATATCTCTGGTGTATACAAATAACCGAATCAGTTCAAAATATTAATACAGGTTATTAAATGTTTTGCAAAACTGGACAACAAATTTATTTTTGCAAAAGCATTCAGCATTCTTGCATTCACGAGTATATAGGTATAGCAGGTGCGTAGAAATAAGGAACACCAATAAGCTCGATGTGTAGTAAAGTTTGAAATGATAAATTATTGATTCTCTGAAGTCGACACTAAGTTATGATCGCATTTATTTTCTAACTCAGCATCTTAGTCCAACTTACGTTTCTGAGAGTAATCATGTATCACTGACGATTTGACCTGAAAGTTTTATTGCACTTCAGGATGCGTTTTCTGCAAAACATTCAGTTTAGTTGATCACTCTCCTTGTGTGTTCCGAAAAAAGAGAAGACGAGTAAATCATGAAGAATTCATAACGAATGCATAACACTGAAAATGGTTCAATTTCCCTTGTGAACCTAAAAAGGAAAGAGTTAGAAAACCTTCAACTTTTCAATGATTACATCAAAACTACATATTATGTACATATTATATTCATGCATATTATTTCTTCTATCACATCTACAAAATAGACATATTTTCCCCACTTACTCTACTGTACTCTACTCCACAGACATTCGGGTCGGGACGGGAGGCGTAGTAGTGAGTAGTGAACAATATTACGTAATATCAAAGTTTTTGAAGATTAGTGGATGGATGATGAAGAATATTCTTTTTTCGACGTGTAACTGATGATGTGGAGGAGTTTTTCAGTTTTGTAAAAAGAAAATAGAATTTTTTATTATCTGTACATTGGTCTGTATTTATGGAGAAACAACTGTGCATGTTGTGTGGTGTACACTATATATTTACTTATTCATTTTCATCTGTGTACTTATCCCCCCGCCAACCTCCCTTTTTCTAGATAAGTACTATGCATGAATGACTTTTCCCCTACTGTACTTACTCTCAGTCAGTTTTATTCCCCCAAAAGAGCAAAAACTGTCATTTCGCCATAACAACGCATTTTTTATTTAGGAAACTCAGCAAAGATGGGGAAATAAACCCTTACGTCAAACCAAACTAACAATCAACCGAGCGGTACATAGAGTATAAAAACAAATCTTACAATTTGATAGTTTCAAATTATTTGAAATCGTAGTAACATTGCTTACGTAGATGTACAGTACCTACTCATCACAAGCTTCCAAAAATTAAACTTTTCCATGTAAAATGCATAGCTGAAGGTAGAAAAAAGGTTATCCTGGTTGTTATTTTCATGAATTCAATAGTTTCGAGCACTGAAATAATCGTTACACTTCGTTCCAGTTAAGTTCAAAATGCACAATGCGTTAAAATGGCACCACAAAACGTAACTGTCCATTTGTTTTTATTAGATGCACCGAAGGGACAAATGTAATTTCTCTACCTTTTCAGCGTCACATTTTTTTATTTCGGCTTATATTACATTTTCATGTCAGACGTATATCAACATTTTCAGCTTATCTAAAAATGTGCATGTATGACTGATGCTTTCGGGAATATACAGGCAGTAAAATGGTTTCTTACGTAAGACTAGAAAAATTGGTATGCTCCAGTCAATGAAATTGGAAACTCAAACGTTTCTTACTGAAGCGGTTATAAAAATAAACTATGAACATTGCTTGCTGGCGCAGTTTGTTTGATGAATTACATGGATGGACACTATACGCGGTGGTGACCACTTCAACGACATCAATTGCCGTAATAATCATATAACAGATCATTGTTTCGGTTGTTTAGGTATTATAAAAGGTAAACTACAGGTAGTAAATGTAATGTAAGTGGACATGACACATGGGACATGGCAAAATGGAGTGCATCCACATTTTATAACGTCATAACGGCATTTAATGCAGTTTTTGGCAAAAGAAAAAATTAAGATGTGGGAAAATGTATGTTCGTTCATCCATCAATCTGTCTGTAATATCCCTGTTGTCTTATCTATTTTCATTATTTTTTCTTCTGAAAATTGGTATTGCCATACGAATTTATTTGACCATTCGAATTAACATGATTGATTTTTGAGTCAAATCGGATTTTTTTTTTGGGAAAATATAGGAAATATTTATTGTAATTAGATTTGAAGCTAATATTTTATGAAATAGGTTTTCCATTATGTTTCTTTCTGAAAGTAAATATAGGCACGAAACTTCTAAAATTCAACAATGCAATGTTCTATTCAAAGTTTGAATTTCAAACGTCAATACATTTAACTCAGGCGTAAGTAAGCAGTGAGGCCATTGTTGTGCAATCGTTCGGCATGGTTACTTTTTTTCCTCTGTAGAATGAGGTTTTTGAAGATTTAAGGCTGAAATGAAATGCAAGCTACAAATAACCAAGGGGTAGAATAAATGTGGGCATGAAAGACGAAGTAACTTGCTATTTTTGTAAAAAGTTATTTCTAGAGACAAAACAGAGATGATGGTGAAGAGTCTTCACTGAAGACTAATGATATGGATAGCTTGAATTTGAAAAAGACACACATCACACCCTGAAATAGTAAAAATACATCAGTAAATGCAAGTATATCTTGTGAAGTACAAAAAGTAAGACAGGGAAACGGAGTGGAACTGAAACCGATTTTGTGCTCGTTTTCTTTCTTCTTCATTTTTTTGGAGTAGAAAGAGAAGGGTGAAAGGAAAATGGTGGTTGCATTAGAGTAACCCAAGGGACGATTACGTTACTTCCATTAGGAACATTTACAGTGAGAGTGAAAGAGTAGTGAGAAAGTGGATGAGCTCACTTTTCTCTTCGCTTTATAAAAGGAAGAATGACCAATTTGTTTTCTTTCCCCTTGATTGGTCGCTTTTTTGCATGGCAGCAGTATATCACTCTAACTCACAACTATATAAGCTATAAGTGAACATTTGACAGCGTACTAGTAAAAAATATATCATGGAGAATTCTTTTCCAATTTTTGTAGAGTGAATCCTGAATTTCCTTCCGATTGATATTGCCCCTGGTCTGGTCGGGTTTAGGAAAACTAGAGAGAGATTCAAATGAATAAAAAAGGCGACAAAGCATAAAAGAATCTTGTTTCACTGAAATATAGCAACCACCACCTATCCTTAAAAGGATGAAACATTTCCAGTTTTTTCTTCCCAATATTCCATCATCTTTACTACAAAGCTATGAAAATCTCATACCCAAAAGACAAGATGAACATGTAAAATATACAAGAAAGTTTAGAATTTTAATTTGATTTTTTTTTCAGTTGAATGTGTAGCCACCAATTATCCTATCAATTTTATGACGACTGCCTGTTTACTTCCCTAAAATGTAAAATTCTTCAAATTGTAAAAAGGGTGTATATCGTCGTACATAACCATGGTCATTTTATAATTAGTGGCGTCAATTTAACCGGATAAATACTAGATCGTACTAGATTAATCCCTTCCAATTTGCAATTAGCCTAAACAATTCTTGATTTGCAGGTCATGTAATTATTTCGGTAAATATAGGGTGCAAAAACAAAAAGAAACTCCTTCCAACATACAAGCGTACAGCGTACCGGTGATGATGACTGATCTACAATTTTATTTGTGCTTCTTGTACAGGCCAAGCTGAGATCATAATACAAAGACACAAAGTGTGTGTCGTTCACCAGACACCAGCATTGATTGGAAAGTAAAGGTGACGCCGTTGTCCTGTCGCAAGGTAAATTGCTACAAAGCGTCCCAAGTTCCAATCCCAAGCTAAGCTTTATATAATCATCATAACAACCGTTCTTTGCTTTATCTCATCTCCATTTTTGGTCATATCAACCAAAAAAAACTAACAAAAGTGTGCTTGTGTGGAAAAAAACCTGGCATATACATAGCTAAATCTTACACACAAAGTATACAGCAACAGCATCAGTTTCAGACAGAGGAATGCATAAAACATAAAATAATCTCTCATCACATCACATGCATGTTTTACTACTAAAAACAATACAATGGATTGGATGTTGGATGCCCTCGGCTGTGGCTCTCACTCTTTTTAATATTGTTTTTTTATAAGGATAAGTTTTTTGTGTTGTGAAGCTGAAAATCACACATAACTCACATGGACATGTAGATGCTAGTCTCTCTTTGAATTCACTGCAGAAACAAGTAAAGAACTACTTTTGGCCCACCAGATGATTGTTAAGCAGCTTTTGAAAATATTACACACTGATTTTTCTTGTTTATAGACCACTCTATATTTTGCTTGCAACTTGCAAGAATCACATCATCACGGTTCTTCCTTTTCTATACTTTTTTGTCAGATGATTCAACTTGATATATTTTACACCGAAAAATATCCTTAGCAACAAAACGCACATGAACAATAGGAGGTTCTTTTCTTCCGTTGCACATGTGCTAATTCGGTTTTTTTTTTCATCTAAGGTGAACGTTGAACAAGGATTTACAGTTTACAATTTACAGTTTGTTTTGTACGATTGACTTTCTAATGATTAGAGTGATTATTGCGATTGAGATGTTTGATGTTAGGAAGAAGTATTGTAAAATCTATTGCATTTGGTCTTTTCCCAATTTACAAATCAATGAAGTTAAAGTGTAACTTGTGAGATTATCAGGTTGACAGTACTTGTGCACTGGAATTATTAAAGTGACGCATTCTGTGCACATTAGAAAAAAAGGGGTGAGTGGAGGTGTCAGTGTTCAAAAATCGTATTTTTTGTGTTATCGTTGTTGAAAAGGAACCGCATCTGTAGTAAATGAATAGCACAATAAGATGCACGTAAGTTTAAAATTTTATTTTTTAAAAATACATGAAGAGGGATTGTAGGGATTAAAGGTTAATGATTTCATTTGGAACATTTTGAGTAATTGTTCACATAATCATTTTTGATTCCAGCAAGTAAAGTGTATATAGTGTATAGGCATTTGAGGAGAAAGAAATGACACTTGTTGATTCAGTCGAGTCGCCTTTCGATTCATCTTTTCAGGATTACTGACATCTACTTATCAATTGATATGATTATGATTGGTTACGAAATCAAGATTTTAAGCCCACTATTAACGCACTAACCACTTTGTGTTGTTTAAGATTGAAGCAAGATTCAGTTACAATTTTAATGCTAAACAACCTAAATTAATTACTATTTTTCTGAATTTTCTTTTATCACTTTACCTTTACTTTACCATTCAGCAAATAAGGAAAATCAGCATTTTATGTATAAGCTTATCTAAATGATGTTTACGAGCTTAAGCTTCATTTACTCCCATGATGCCAATTTTTCCTTAAATTCTAACTTGATTTTGGTGTTTTAAAAACTTGAAACGAAATCGCAACTGTTCACATAAACCTCCAGTAAAAAAATTACATGAGCAAAATCACATCGCCTACATAATTATCTCTACATATTCTTATCTACATAATTTAAAGTATTTAAACTAACTAACCTACGAATATATTAGTTGATAATGTCGAATTAAAAATTTAATTGGCAAAGTGAGTGTTAAAACTATCTCCTGGTAAAGAAGATGATGGTGTCAAATGTTAAACATTCTCACGAAATAACTGATATATCCTTTTGCTAGTCAGTGCTTATCAAGAAAAAATAGATGTCAGGCATCCATTGTAACTTAATGTGAATTTGCTTCAAAAACTCTACAATTTCTTGAAGTCGAGAAAATGTGAATTCACTGTTATTTGTTACGCACAGTAATTTGTACGAAAAAGTGACAGCTACCACTTCCACTTTTCAAATTCAAATGTACTCCAAATTAAATGGTCAGCCTGTTATGACCAGTTTCTTAAAGGGAAGACATGGCCAAGTCAATGGTGTAGTTTTTATTGAATTGAGATTGCGAATTAAATGGTATGTCATGACAGTACTGTCACATATATAGTTTCACAATTAGTATGAGTATTATTCCTACTTCACATTATTATTACCTTGTTATCAGTTTATTGGGTTTGAACTCTCAACTCACTAGTTCAAGGATCAATCATATCAGACATCACCCTCCTCCATCATCGCATTCTATTTACAAGTTTGAAGTTCCACAAATTAAAAAAAAATAGTTACATAGCAAAATACACCTATTTTTTTTACTCGGTCTTTCCTCTTTGTTTTGCTAAAAAAATGTTAGGGATCTCTGATCGATCTGTGGTCAAGCTGAAACTGAGCAGACTAGTTTTTTTGGTGTGTGGTATATATAGCCATTTTAGTTATGAATATCATCATTATATCTTCTTACTCCTATTCAAAACAACCATGTTGTGATTCATTCCAAAAATTATTATGTTGACCTTTCCAACTTCGAAATGCCTACTTTGCCGTCATTTTGTTAGTGTCAAATAGATGTGCTAAAAAATAGTCCGGAAGCCTCTCTCTCTCTCTTATCCTCACTAGTTTACATCATAGCCATATTTATTTTGCATATGGCCTATGGTCTGCTCTGCTCCTGTAATAAATTACTGACCGAAGAGGCTGAAGGTTAATGGAAACATATTCAGCTTGAAACGCAAAAAAAAACTGACGTGACGATAGAGATGATGGGGTTATGAAGACACCTAGTTTAGTTTATTAATAACAATATAATAATTTTGTAGCTCAGCAATAACGTCACAATTGAATCACGTTTTATCAATGTGAGTCTGACTGAGCACTGACTGTCCATATTATACTCATCTAGAAATAGAAATTAAGAAATCTGAATGTATGATGGAACCAGTACTCAAGGTGAGGTTCGTTGTAAAAAGATACATTTTTATCTTTTATAGTTCACTCATCACAGGACCTCATTTATGGAAGACCATTAATGAAAAAAAAATCGAGACGTATTGATTTGATCAATTATAAATATAAAATATCTTCTTGGTAAATTAGAGCTTTGACGTATATCTAATTTTTCCATTAATTTCATCGTCTTCATAATTTTTATGAAATCTTTTACAGATGAAACGAAATAGGGCAAAAATGGGGATGCATGCAAACACAATTTACACAACGTTGACATTACCACAAAACGCAATTTAAATATTCATTTTATCACAAGTAAATAAAAAGTTGCTCCAATTCAGGAAAAAAGTATTTATTTATTTAAACTAATGACTATAAAATTTCGTGGAGGCATTTTGGGATCAAGAATACAAAATACATAGTATAATTATTACACGATTTTATTTGCTTCCCAAGAAGTACGAGCAAGTAGTTTAAGTGAAATATATCAAACCGATGATGATAATGAAGTATTAAAAGCATGTGTTTTGCATCCATTTACTCGTATTAACTTACAACAACTCATTGCCCTGCCATCGTCAATAAGAAGTACAAACAATATTAAGGTAGATAAGTAAGTTTAGATGAGACAAATAGAAAATTACTGTTTGCTTACGACAGTGGACAGGGAGAGCGAGAATGTTCTTGTCACCGCGACAATAATATCAAATGTTTCTTTTTATAAAACGGACGGACGTAGCATCAATAATAGCCTTTTGCTATAAATATAATATTTAATATATTTCTGTACCTATGAATATATTATATCTACTATGAAAATTATCATAATAATAACACTTAGTATGAAAGGTGATTAACTTTAAGAACTATAATGAGAAGTATTAGTATGTATTTTAATGAAACTCATGCATTTGGATGGCTGAATGGGACTAGATTGTTTTTGTGCAATAATCCTGAGGCTTTCCATGGCATGCGTTTTGTCTTACACTGCTTTGATGTCACTAAAACAGTCGTTCGTCACAAAAGTAAAGACACAACTCGAAATAGTATATCATCGATATTAGGAATATTGTATTTAAACACTTCATTCTTTCTTCATCTTTCACATTTTAAACCTCTATTGAGGTCAATTATTATTTCATGTTTGTCATTTTCCCGTAAGGTTAAAAACGTCTTAGGCTGCGTACAGGCGAGAAATATTTTTTTTCATTAATAATGTGCCTTATGAATAATTTTTTTAAATATGATATCCCCAGTATCATAATTATAGTATTAATATTCCTTCTTCATTTTCACTCTTTTTACAATAAAAATTTATCTGGTTTCAGCTAAACAGTTAACACGACACGAGATCTCTCGTTTTCTTGTAACTTTTCATAGTAAATCATGTTTCATGTGGGTATCTCCAAAAGAAAATTGTGGTCATGTGGGGGTGAGGCAATGAATGGCCAATTCAAGAGATACAAGTATACTGAAAAGCTTTTAGTTGTAGAACAACCTTAATGGCTGTATGGGTTATATATGATTTTTTTTTCTCTCAGAAGGTAGGATTGTTGCAAAGATAAGGCTAGAATTTTATTGGAACATTGGAAGCTGTGTGTTTCATTAGCCGCACTTTTCTTCTTCCTCTGCCATCTCTGCTGTTCGTAAGCTGGTTCGTTTGCCTTCGTCTCATATGTAGAAACAGTTGACGATATACTCTGGTCTTAATCAGAACGTTGATTTAGCACTCTGTGTAGTTAGTTAAGCTATAGAAGTGTGTGCATACCTATGTAGCTTTTTTTCTGGATGGTGTAACTAACTGTTTTATTAAGAAGGACGTGTAAGTTATTTTTTTAAAAAAAAATTTTTCATCCACACCCAGGAGACAACCCATAAAAAGTATAGAATCAAACGCCAAAATGAGGATCGGTCTTCGTTCCGAGTTCCATCGATTTTCACAAAATGGGATATTGCTGAAACGGCTTTATTCGGACACCTTAAAAGCATTAGATGATCTTTATGGAAGTGGTGTCATTCAAAGAGGTTACTAATTACCATTTACTTTTTTAAGTTTAATATTTAAGTCAATTATCTTAAATTATCAAGTTCTTTTAAAACAAATTTCAGAGGCTTGGCGAGCGTTGGAGTCGAAGGTTAAGGAAATTCATAGGATTCGTACGTGTATTGGACGACCACCATCAGTTATTATTCTAGGCCAGAACTGTCGAGCTAAAGCAATTCTAGTGAATGAACTTCTTGGTCAGACACAATTACCTGTTGAAGAGTCTACGGAGGCCTTATCATGGAGAATGGTTCGTTTCAAGTACAGCAGAGGAAAAAGTCAGGTATGTTAAGCAACTTAAATGTTTAGTGTGTATTTGATTTGATGCAGTGTAATAGTAATGATCTATATAAATCGGAATAAACGTTTGAATATCATTTTTTTGTATGTATATATTAATCTTAGGTTTTACTGACTTTGGGATCAAGTTATGAGTTTGTGGAGAACCTTCATGATAACCACTGGAAGTCAAGACAAACAGGAATCAGAAACGTTGACTTGGCTGTACCTGAAAAAGAAGCAACTGTAAGTGCATAGCCGATCTTATCATTAGTTATGCATTTTTTCTTTATATAGTTTACTTATGTGGGCTTTTATTCACCTTCTAGGGACCACTTGAAGATAATCCCGTGGTAGAAGTACACCTGGAACATCCACTTCTACAAAGTAGTGTACAAATGGTTGTTCCTCCCACTGGTAATTTGGGTAATCTACGCGAGGTCATTAATGAGCTATTTGAAACTACCACTCCAATTCTGTTGTACGGAATCGCTGGTGACAGTGTCTCAGAAGAGGTAATTTAATCAGCATGTGATGAGAAAATGTGTTTTCTGATACTAGGAAGGCATATAAATTACTGTGTTTTATTTAGGACGTAGAGCAACTGCAAATGATTAAAAGCCTATCCGATAAGTTACCTATATTTTTCATCCGGATGCCTACACAAGAAGAGACGTCTGGGTTAACTGAAGTCGACCGAAATGAAGTTCTTAATCATGGAGGTTTTCACTTTACACCTGAAGGGAGCTCGTGCAGCCACGTTAAGATGGACTCATCTTGTACCAGCAAGTCCGGAAGTAATATTCCAGACCAATTGGAAGTTCTAGGTAAAGTGCTATTAGATATTAAAGATCAAATGTTTCAAATGGCATGTGGTGAAATAACATTAAAAAAAATGGTTTTTAGGATTTCCAACCCAGGAAAGTGATAAAAGTTTGTCAGGACTTGATGATGACTGTTTTCTGGATGGAGGCAGTCCTCGCAAAGAAGTCAGCAGTCGGTTTATACGGTGCCTTAATGATCTGTATGTTCTAGTCCAGTTCGTCAGAACCTATTTACAATCGCAGCTCATAACAGCTGCAGATATTTTACACGACGTAAGTATTTTAAAGATTATTGATGCAGCCCAAAATTAAATGACCGTTTATTGACTTGTATCCCATTTTAAAACTTAAAAATTAATATTTTATTTTAGATCCAAAACCATTGCCTGCAATTGTTCATTCTCTCTGCGTTTGACATGGCTCGAGAAATGCAAGTGACACCTAAGCGTATTGAGTACTCACGACAGAAGGAAGTAGAGCTATTTGATAATCTTCTAAGAATAGCTGAGAAAAAACAGGACGAGATGTGTAACCTCATCGCAGAAACTATCAACGAACGAAAAGAGGATATCCTACAGAAAGCAGAACGACATCAGTTTGATGGTATGTTTTTGCCAAATTGTGAGATACTTACAGATGTAAATGTTTATCGTAAGTCAATTCTAATGATTTTGCAGATCCATTTCTGAGAAATTGGGAAGGACCATTGTCAGGGAAGCTTGTTTCACAATGTATGGACGAAATTCGTGAGCTAGTTGTCCTTGATCTCAACAACATTTTGGCACAAAAACTTATAAACTCTGTTTACTGTCTCCATGATACGTTCCTCGGAACATTGGAACGTTGCATATCAAGCTTAGAAAGAAATCTTAATGACATTGAGGATGACAGTGCCCTTGCAAGTGTTGCTTTGAAGCAGGTAAATTATTTTCTAAAATATTTGTTTAGTTAAGAGAAAGTACTTATTTTATAATTTTGAGATTTAGATACTCACCGCCGCATACCAGATCAACATATCAAACGACAAATCTTCATCGATTTTGAAGGGATTAATTGATAAAGTCAAAAGAATTCTTGAGGCCTTACCTTGGTGCACAGTGGATTCTGTTGATGGCTCATGGCGAAGAACTGTGGCGAGTGATATTCTCAAATTAAATTTGGTTTGCCAACGCCAACTTGCGCAGACTTTATGTGGCCAGTTACGCGAAAGGCTGAAGGCATCCCATGAATCCTTTATCGTGGCCCTTCGGCATTTGGAGGCACATCATAATGAACGACTAGAACGAACAGGAGAACAGGGATTTAGACTTCGAAAAATACATGCCCCACGATTAGCACGACTTGCTTTGGAGACTAGCTCAATCATAGATTTTCTTCGTTTCGGTGAGATGTCAGAATATTTGGTTAGGGACTGTGTGAACCCATAAAATACTTTATTCTTATATATGTACTTTTTTGGTCCTTAGGCATGCCTTCATATGGAAAAGAAGTTGGGAGAGGCCAGTATGGGGTTGTGTATGCATGTGAGTACTGGGGCCCATTTAGACCTTGTGCTGTGAAATCCGTTGTTCCTATGGATGACAAGCACTGGAATGACCTGGCAATGGAGTTTTATTACATGAGGTACATAACTACTACAGTACTACTACTACTATAAATTACTACATGGTTGTTTCTTATATGCATCAGAGATGCTAGTTTCGTGAATGTATGTACTTGATTATTGACTTTGACACAGAAGCATACCGGAACATGACAGAATTGTTAGAGTTAGAGGATCTGTAATTGATCATAGTTACGCGGGTGGTATTCCAGCCGTGCTAATAATCATGGATAAGTTGAACAGAGATCTGTATTGTGCTATAAAGCTTGGACTTCCATGGCTGACAAGATTACAGGTAAAATATATGTATATTATATTTTTTATATCATGATCATGGAGTGAGCGCGTACTTTAATATGTTATGCTTGTTTCGTTGACTTCACTTATAGGTTGCACTTGATGTCGTCTCAGGGATTCGTTACCTTCATTCCCAGGGCCTTGTTCATAGGGATATAAAATTGAAAAATATTTTGGTAATTAATTGTAATATTTATCCAAGTATAGTAAGTATAGCAAGTTTGCTATGATGAACATGCTACAATTAACAAACCATGAATTGAATTTAATGATGCAGTTAGATGAAAACAACAGAGCCAAGTTGACTGATCTTGGATTTTGCAAACCGGAAGCTATGATGTCCGGAAGCATAGTCGGAACACCAATCCACATGGCACCTGAGTTATTTTCTGGACAATATGACAACAGTGTTGATGTTTACGCCTTTGGAATTCTGTTTTGGTATTTGTGTGCTGGCACTGTCAAACTTCCTCAAGCCTTCGAACAATGTCAGAACAAGGAACTGCTGTGGAATAGCGTACGTAAAGGTGAGATTATAGACTAAATTTTATTCGAAGGTGTAATTAATGCAAGTTAATTTTATGAATTTTCATAACATTGTTTTGATTATTTATAAGGATGCCGACCGGAAAGGTTGAAAGAATTTGACGAAGAATGTTGGCAACTGATGGAATCATGTTGGGCAGGTCAACCAGCCCAAAGACCCTTGCTGGGTTTGGTAGAACCAATAATTCAAAGTATAAAACTGAGATATGAACAAGGAAGATCTGTCATGCCAGATAGATTTTCTCGGAAGAAACGCTCAAATCGCATAATGTCTTGGCCCAACCCTTCTGATGAATTGAAATTAGAAAATCTTCCAAATCCCGATAAACCTGAAACCGGAAAAAATGAAAAACAAAAGGCCAAAGATGAAAAGCCTACGAGCACACAAAATCATAACAAAAATGACCACATTGACCCAATGCCTGTGATGGATAGAAGCAACAATGGTCTTCCACCAGGAATGACTGACATTGACAGAACTGTATGTGTAAATAAGGATCATTTTGCAGCAAACAACGTATTTGGGGATGAACCAAACGAAAACATAGGAGGTGGTGATAACGAAATGTTTGATTGCGTGGGAGGGCCTGGAACACCACAAATTAAAATAACGAATGAAGACGCTTTGAATGTGGCAAGTCGCAGTGATATTAATGCTCAGAAGCCAGTTCCTTTCGTAAGTGGTAACAGATAATACTGTAAATGTGTGAAGTTGGAGTGGACATCTGTCCAGACCAGAACAAAAATCTCTTCAATTCCTAAAAATTGTTAAATATTTTATATAATAGTTCAAATTGTTTCTACATGCTAAATTTTTAATTACTGGACGACTACAATTTGTGAGTTATAAACTGATAGTTCGTTTTCCGGACAATGACACTGTGAATGAACAATTTATTTATTGTTGTTAATCTTTATCTTTCGTACATTCAAAATGACTGATGGAGTTACAGATAAAGAGTCAAATAATATAGAGTTATGATAAATACCTTCACCAGCCTCCATGGATATTGAAAGAGTTTCTTTCTCGCAATTGTATTTAAAAATCATCCCTCAAATAACATTGTTGTACATCTAATGTTGTATGCACACCTGAATCAGCGACTATTAATGTACAGAACAAGTCAAGTCGACCTGATTAACTACCAGACCGCCATCAATTATTTTGACATGAGCTTCTTCAATTTACCTGTTTCATTTTTTTCATTGTAATAATTTTAACATATTAAAAATATTGTATGGTATGGAACGATATAACCATATGTGTATAACTTTCAGTTAAGTCAACTAGTTATGAAACTTATAATGTTCAGTGTTGTGTGCGATTTGCGAAAGTTGGTTCGAGATTTATTGATTACATCGCGCTAACATACAATTTTGAAATTTGTACGAAAATACATAAAATTACGTAAATAAATAATACATACTGAAAATATATATTGCAATAGCCTTTATGCGATTAAAAAGGTTTCATTAAATTTCACCTGACATATTAATATTGATTGTTGGCCATACATAACATACAAAAGTTCATTCCTGATGAAGCTGTATAAAAGTATTCCACGTTTAAAAGATAACTGTATTCCAATTTTCAAACGAATAATAATGCAACTTTCTTTTTCATTAACTCGAAAATTTGATTAAAAGCCAGAGAA
Source organism: Entomobrya cf. arborea Gr-Col-00668 (assembly GCA_034699025.1). Classification (NCBI taxonomy): domain Eukaryota; kingdom Metazoa; phylum Arthropoda; class Collembola; order Entomobryomorpha; family Entomobryidae; genus Entomobrya; species Entomobrya cf. arborea Gr-Col-00668. Next base: position 19,957 of record JAQIWN010001099.1, read on the forward strand.
ACAAGAAAACACAGAATGAGAATAAAAGGAGATACAGTACTACATGGTTGTGACTTCCTTTGGCGAGATTCTTCACTCTACTCATAGCCTTTCCTAAAAATCCTCCAGCCTTGTCGAAGTCATCATCCTGAAAATAAGTAACAAAAAACATATCAAGTAGACAAATCAAATTAAAATCTTCGTCCCAAATTTTTTAGTATGGTTTTAAAACGAAACTTAAGATTACCATGTCCTTCAAATAACCATTTTGATCTCTGACTTCTGACCCAATTTCAATCGTTAACTGAAAAAAAAACAAAAGATATAAGAACCTTGTGAAACGCTTGAAGAGCAACTCTAATTGCAGCGCAATAACTATTTCTACTCACCGATTTCAACATGTGAATTTTTCCTTTTAGTTCATCAGTTAGCCGATCATTCTCACCCTCCAGTGCAGGATCCTGTGCACTTGCAGGATACTCGGGATATTGGTTTGCTAAAAGCACAAATTAAAGATGAAATATACTTACGCCATCCAGCATGAATAAAAAACTGTAGCACTACTTAAACAGCCAGTAAACATTGAAAAAATGTAGTTTGATTCCTTTAAAATCCTTAATGCAACTGAGAGTTACTTACCGTGTGCACGTCGCATGGTGATAATCTCTTACTAATCCCAATTAAAGAATAAAAAAAACTTGACACTGATCACTGATTATCAAAAATCCTCTACACAGGTACAAATCAAATTAAATTGCTTCTAATATCAGTCCATCTCAAAAAATAGCAATTCCAGTGGCAGGTCAGGTCTTCCTATTCTTTCTACATAAATTGTTCAATTAAAACTTCTGCAATTAGTTGTTCACAGCTGACGTGTCTGTGCAAATAATAGTGAATTAGTTGCATCAACTTTCTAATTGTTAGCTGCTTGTTCTGCACTGCAAACAGTGCAATTCAATTGAAGGATACATGAGAAATGTGAAGCAAAATACACAATCCAACTTCAACATCTGCTTCAAGTTTAGCTTTTCTTCTCATTTGAGACCCATATGATAGACCATCTACACAGCACTCAGCACTTCATCTCGAATGCTTACGTGTACGTGGCTTTACGTCTGCTGAAATTGGATTACTATTCTTTCCAACCACCACCACGTTAATTAATGTGCGTAATGTATGATCTACTAGGTCTGTCTGCAAACAGGAAAAACTAATCAACATTTTCATCTGCACGTTGCATTGCTGGATTACATGCTCACATGAATTGATTGGGAAAGGGTGGTGGAATCCCAAAATAAATGTGGTTTCGTTTGTTTGGGCTGTGTAAATAGTAGGGGCTGTGGCATTGTGAAATCAGCTGGATTGGATGATATTGAGAATTTTAAAATAGTGAACTATTGTTTAAAGGTAGCTAAAAGTGAGTGGAAGTCAAAGTCATTGCATTAAAGTTTATAAACTAGTTATTCACGCCCTACGTATCAAATAAAAGTTGTAGTTGGGATCTTTACTTTGGCACTGGCGTTAAGACACCGGTAACTAACTTTTTAAATTTTGAATTATTTTAATTGATCTGTTAAGAACAAAATGTCGGCCAACAATACACGACAATCAGGAACGAGCCAAGATCCACGCCGAACGGATAAAGTTAGGAGGTAAGTGATAGTAAAGTGTTGTGTATTTCTATTTAGTAATGAGGTTGAAAACTGTTCTTTCTAATTTCATATACTTGTGTTGCGAGTATTAATTAGTTGATTAATTTCATTTTTATTTTAAGGTTCCGTGTGTCTGGACTTGTGTTTGAGGATTTTACTTCAGATTACATGAGTGTGATTGGAATGCTGTTTAGCATGTTTGGATTAATGATGCGGGTAAAATATTACAATCACCGTATTGCTATTGTTAGTTTTACGACGATGCGATAAGTATTGTTTTCGGGCTATTTAAGTTAAACTAGTTTTGTTCAAAATATTTCAGATGAAGTGGTGTGCTTGGATAGCAATTTATTGCTCATGCATTGGTTTCGCGTCTTCAAGGCTGCAGGATGACGCCAAACAGATATTTAGCAGCTTTATGTACGAGTAGTCATTTTAAAATATTCTGTTATATATTTAAATAAAAGTGTGAATAGTGTTGCTAATGTTATGGATTTTCTGGTTTTAGGCTCAGCATATCCGCCGTTGTGATGTCTTATCTTCAGAATCCTTCTCCTATGACGCTACCATTTTCTACTTAACGCCAAGATTTTAATTGGCAAGATCAATGAAATATTTTCCATATAGAAAGCTGTAAATTCATATTAATACAGTATGTAATATCAGTGTTTCCCTTTTATACGTATGTAATACCAACTTTTTGATAAAGATTATTATACCGTTGTGAACATTATACAGAATCAAGTCAAATAAAATGGTACTCCTCAATTACTATTTTTATCTAGTGTGTAGTGGTTCCATATGAAGAAATTAAAAAGGAAGGCAGTAGAGTACAGGATTTATTTACAGTAGTTTTTTTCGAATTTTACTGAAAAAAATAATGTTTTAAACTAGGAGGGGGGGGGCCGTACCATAATTACGGGCTTGCTAGATATGAAGCAGACCCCTTTCCCCCGGCGTACTAAAAATCCCTAACTCATATTAGTCTAAATTTTCATATTCAGCGTCTCAAAATGTGCATACATTCTAGTTTTCACAGTTTGAAGCCTCATTTGTACGATTTGGGGTACCCCTAATATTGAAGTATTCAAAGGTTATAATGCAAAATGCCCTTGTATTCAAATTCAAGGTCTCAATTTGTGCTTGCAATCTGATTTTAACAATTAAAAACAAGTATTTAGTGTAGTTGAAAAATTGTCAAAAAGTTATGCGGTTATGAACTTGTATATATGCGGATGCAGGGAAATCACCAAAAACACCAATAGCCACCAACATCACACGGTCTGATTTATATACTCATTTATGATTATTATATCATTGGCAATTCCAAGTTGAACATTTTAATTTATCTAGAATTAGCAGTAAGCCCAAGGACCCAGGTCCTTGATTGAAGGGATGAGAGTTTTATTTACGCACAGGCGTATATAATATCCATCAGATTTTGAAGTCCGTCCGCAAAGCCTTCGTGCTTGCCATATACATATTCTAACTTGCCTGAAAGTTGTTCTAGGGTGCCCGAAGGTACCGAGAAGTTGCCCGAAGGTACTGATAAGGTGCCCGAAGGTACCGAGAAGTTGCCCGAAGGTACTGATAAGGTGCCCAAAGGTACTGATAAGGTGCCCAAAGGTACTGATAAGGTGCCCAAAGGTACTGATAAG
>JAQIWN010001100.1:0-23244 GCA_034699025.1 Entomobrya cf. arborea Gr-Col-00668
AAAAAAAATTCATAAATGGCTTTACAATTTCGCAAATACAGAGCAAAAGTATAAAAATAAGATGTAATAAATTATTGGCAAGTTGACAGGGTGTGGTGAGCGAATTATTGTGATAGGCCCTTAATAAAAAAAATGAATGCCCATAGCTTATCAACACTTTATCATTGATTGATAAGCACGTTTGCTTAATAACAAGTGCATCTCTTTAAGATAATCAATCATTTTATTATATTTAATAATCCAATTAGTAAAGAGTATCCAACAGAGATATCCATTTTTATAAATACTTCTTCTTCTTTTAAAAATAAGAAGGTTCAAATCTATGATACATTTTTAACCCTTTCGTTTAAGTGGAAACTCAATTTTGGCTTTGGTGACATTGACAAAAAAAATTGTAAATGGCGTTTGGGTGATCCCATTTCAATTTTTTTATCAAATTAATATATCTGATCATCTTTGGTTGGACGTCGGTTGATACAATGCAGTGTAAAAATGCAGCAATGACCTAGCTATTTTTATTAACAGACTGCATCAATAAGTACCGTGGTCCCTTGTAAAAAAAAACTTTTTTTTATTAGTGACCCAAATAGAAATAGATATATATCAATAAACCGCGTAGGTAGATGGATATACAGCATGGTGGTTTTTTTGTTTTGACGGGCGTAAAAAATCAAAATTTATCTTTTTTATTTTACAACAGGCAGCAGGAGACCCAAATATTTTTGTGGTTTTCAAGGTTAAAATTAAATTCAATATATATAAATACGTGGACAGGTAAAATAAAGGAAGAACCAGCAGAAGTTTAAAGTGTGTTTTTATTCTCTTGAGTTATTGGACGGGTTAAAAAAAAGGAAAAGTGGTCCTAGGACAAGTGCAAAAAAATATTTAGGACAAGTGTCTGTTAAAAATATTTAGATGATTGATTGTATTTAATAGTCAATTAGGAAGTTAAACTTTGTTTGATATTTTATTGGTTAAATTTAGTTTTATGATCTTAAAAACGCCAATTTAAAATAATATAAGATCAAATACTATAAACATTCGACTTGTAAAAACGATTCTAAAAAAAACGAATTATAAAAAATGTTTGGATAACAATGTTCGGAATTACTGTAAAAGATGAATATTCGAATAATAAATGTACAAGCTTTAGGGAAACGTTTATATTCGCATTTGAGTTTATTTCCGATAACAAGTCGAATTTCACTTCTTGGCTATCATATCATACCTTTTTGTGTTTATGAACTTGGACCTAATATTTTTTCCATCATTTTCTTCATATTAATAAACCAACATGCCACTAGAGACTACAAAAAACACAAATATAATACATATTTCATCTTGATTACCTACCTACCTAGAATACTAATAAAAACGTCATGTTATCTCTCTCTCCTTCTTCAAACGCTACCTGTATTTCGCAAACATTTTTTCGCAAGTCGGACTTTTTTATAGAGTAATAATTTCTTGTTATATGTACTACGTCTTGTAACGACTACATTTAAAAAAATACACTTTGGCTACTGCCACTGCTCCCACCACCTTCACAGTCTTTTTAGGCATTTGCTCAATGTTTACGCCGCTATCTTGTTTACGTATTTTTATCTTCTTGGAAATAACTAACTCAATTTGTTTATTTTTTGTTTATATTACAGATAAACAGCAAATCCGTAGGCGTACAACCGTACAATATTATCTGTTGTTAGTACATACATTTTTTGGTGCCGAGACCCGGGAGAAAAGAAAATACCCGGTGGATTGAACTAGACTCTTTTCGAGCTGAACTCCAGTTCCCATATGAATTGTTTGGCCTTAATGAGCCTCTTTTCTTATTCTTCTTCTCTTCCAATATCTTGGCTGCTGTTGGCTTTCTTTTTCCTGAGAGAGTAAACAAGAAAGTGGACATCAGCAGCTTAGAAGCTCACTCTCCAAAAAATATACGCCAACAGCTGCTGGCTAGCTAGCGGCTCAACAAAAACATAATAGTCCGGGAGTTTCTGGTCAGGTAAGTATTGTAAAAAACATACCATGTATTTACAAGTCTACCCAATTTCTACAAACGAAAAAAAATCAATTGTGAATGATTTCCATAGTGACTACACACAATAGTCCAGTAAATCTAATCAATGTTTTAACTTAAAACTAACGCAAGTGTCCATGTGAAATTTCACCACCTAACTACCAGTTTTTTTGTAACCTGAGCACGATCTCTCCTGAACTTTTGAACTGCTGAATATTTTAAAACTTGTAAAAAGAATATTTGTCGTTTTTTTCTGTATCCTTTAAAGAACAAAAAATATAAGAGAATGGTTTGCTCTTCCTTTTTTGTTCATCTTCTTCGATTTCCGTTTCAAGCCAATAAAATGGTTTTGTGTTAAGTGCCCGTTTTATTTTGGCCCGGGACAGGCCAGAAAGACCATCCAATTTTGTATGAAAAACCATAAAAGTTATAGGGGTATAGCTTTGTTTCATGTGTGTTTTCGATCTCTAGGGACCCTTAGCATACTTAACCTTAAGTACACGTTTTTTTTTCTCTTGAAAAGAAAAGGTGATGTGACTTGATGGTTCGTTTTTTTCTAAGAAACAATCAGACGTTCCGAGAGAAAAAACGTTTAAAGCTTTTAACCAATTTACTATTTTAGGAGAAAAAATACACTTACGTGTTAAAATATAAAAAGGAGTCGAATGTAAAGAAACAATGAAAAATTAGTGGGAAAAGAAAAGATGATGAAAAATAAAGTTGGATTATTGCATTAAGCGAAAAACAAGAGGAAGTAGAAAGTGAAAGAGAGAAAAAGCTTTCTTTCAAAATTTTCATGTGCTTTGTTTCAAAAGAAAGGTTTTTCTATCCTTTGACTTTATTTTGTTAGCTTTGATCGCGTGCTTATTCTCCATTTCTCTATTGAAAACGTTCTACTTTCCCCGTTGCAGAGTAGAAGATTTTCCTAGTAAAGCGTATATACACGCAATATATCGTGTAAGGCTATTAAAGAATGGGAAAGGAAATTCATTTTCTTTCTTTGTCAATATTACAGACTATGCATCATGGTTTACCTTATGGTATAATATGGCATAGTAGCCCATACGAATACATATATATACATTCGTATTCGTAACTGTCTTTCTATCGGGGAGAGAGTGAGTGAAAATGTGAAGTAAAAGTAGGGAACATGCAGGGAAGTCAAGTCATGTCAAGTCAACTCATTCGTCAGCTAAATAACCAAAAAAGAAGATCGATCATCAAGAGTTTTTGTTTGTAAGCCCATTGTTTTGGACGTAACGTAACGTAACGTAAAGTAACACGAACATGTATACAAATACGATTATATGTATGGTACGTTATTTGCAAAGTATTGTTTACGTAACTTAGACACATTTGCAAAAAATTGTATGTATGGTATAAATATTTTCGATATGGAATACGAATTATGCCTTTGAAACATAATCGATTGTGTGGCTGGAAGAGTGATTTTTGGATAATAATTTATTTCAGAATAATTATTTAGGTCATTGCTGCTTAACTAGAAGAATTATATGAGTGTGGGAAATGATGGGCAATATCCTTTTATATATTATTATAATTTAGGTGGATTAGCTAAGCCATCGAAATATTTTTTTTAGAAAATCACAGCTTTTAGAATATTCGAGAGTGGAAAATTCAGGAAACGTTATTGTTGTTCAAGTTATTAGAACACTTTTTGAAAATAAATATTTTTGGAAAGTTTTGACTATGGCTAAATACAAGTAATGTGTTATTGGATGTGATGATAAATGTGCCGATCGACACAAAATTATAGAGCTTACATAATAATATATTATTTAGTGTCGTCCTGTCCTCTTTACTGGACAGGAGAGCTTTTACACACGAAAAATATCTATTGTTTGTTTGTGTGTTAAGCAGTAAACTAGGCAAAAGGGAATAAATGACGACGGCAACGGGCAGGATGAACAATAATAGCTGAGATAATAATGGCTCAGTTGTCACGATGATGACTTGTTATTTAGATCGGCGTTTTTTTCATGGAAATTATTGATTTTGTCATCAAATTGGGGATTATAAGTGTGGACATTTTTTGCGCTATCACTTTGATTATATTTTATTGTGAATTCCGAAAAAACTGTTAGTCGGTATTCGATATAAATACTGCGGAAAAATCGTAATTTCGTTTGATGGATTTGTTTACTGCTTGGGAAAAAATCCATTAAATATTCTCAGTAAATCACAAACATGCCCAATGGACAGGGATTCCGAAAACGTTTTTTTTTCTCTCGATTACAAAAACGTCTATTACGCCATTCGACAAATTACCAGGCTATTATTTGTCTGAAATTTCCGTCATTTTCCCTAAAGAAAGACAAGGTGATGATTACAAAAATTGTGTAAAATGAACGTCAAAATGTGTTTCCATATTCGTTACTTTTTTCCTAAAGCTATAAAATTTGTTAATTTGAACCTACTGCTGTAAGCCAACTGGACACAAAAATTATGTACATATTGTGTATGTATAATGGAATGTCTAGATTTTTTTATCCAAGAATTTATTACTCTGATGATAACATACCATCATTAAGCAAAACCATCATAATAAACATTAGATCTCACCTTTCCAAAAAAAACAAATTTTGCACTTTGCATTGCACAAAAATTATAATTACCGTAATATCATATCTTACACAGTGTTATTGGTTACGCTGCAATGGCAAGGATTTTTTTTTCAATGCAAAATTTTGCAGACAAAAATAATCCATTAATCCGTGTTCACCTTTTTTGTGCACAATTTACTTTAGATATGAACATACAAACATGCATGTATAAAATTTGCAAAAGAAGAAGAAGACAGACATGCTTTAACCTCGAAAAAAATAGGGAAAAAATGTGCACACAAAAAAATGGCAAATAATACACATGGGAATTTTGTTTGAATGTCACGCTATTATTCCAAAACAAAATACCAAACCAAAGTACACGAATACTGCACACGAATATATGAATGCACACTTATAGTTTTGTTGGCATTTTTACCTGGTCTGGTTTTAGTATACCTGCTGGACTGTCAATAAAGTATTGCTACATAGTTCGTCTTGCTACCTTCCTTCATTTTTTTCTGCACAATGCCAACATAATATTGTAAGGTAGTGGTTAGTATAGTATCCATGACAACCATTTCCTCAAGCAAACCATCAAAATATAGTGGAGACCTACATAATATACCTTTTACAATAATTAGTTCGACACATACGATACAATATACACTTGTATATGTCTAGCGTATATATTTGTTATAAGCTTTTTATTCACTATTTATGTGCACGCCCAAAAATTAAAGCTGAACTGAATACCTTTTTTAGTGAAGCTGACACGGTTATATTTCAATATACCGTTTAAGGGCTTTAATATATTGCAGTAGAACTAATTATGTTAATGTTCGAGAGAAAAAATTTCCTTTAGGTTTTAGATTTGCAATAGATATGGCATATTATGCAGATAAATGCTTTATAGCTTTAAAATATTTACAGTGTTTAAGGAAGTATAGAGCTGAAAAATATATATATATGGCGTTTTAATGGCCTTGCTAATTTTTAGCATTAAGATTTGTCGAGCTTTAACGTTTGATCTATTTTTTTAGTGAATGGTGAGCATATAAAAATATGAATAAATTCATGAAGAGATTGACTTAAGGCTTCTAAAGATTACAAAAATACATTGCATAGCATTGTGATATGTTAAAAAATGCAAATGGCGTCTAAAAGCATCTAAAAGACACCTATCTCTTTTTTGTGATTTATGAATAAGTTGATATAAAAATAGAACAGAGCAGTCATTTTGAAATAAAAGATTTGATTGATTATTTGGCTAAGAATAAAAAGACAATTTTGTATACAAGCTGAACAATCAAGTTTTCACTTTCGACAGATGAGCGAACAGTGTTGCGGTTTATTGTTGTGGTTTTTCAGAGCACCGCATATGATAATATTAATGACAAGAGATGACAAATAATGGTACATTATGTACCGTCACCTAGAAAATAAAATGATAGGGCTACCTTTATTTTCAAAAGACTACTTTTAACTGTAGTCTGTGCACCTTAATCATAATAATTACTAGGTGCACTACCATGCCGTACAGTTGGGGAATGATGATGTTCTTAATGCATCTTCATTAATTTAAAATGACAAAAATTTCATTTCTTAAATAGACCTAAAATTACTACTTATTTTAACCAAAAGGTAGTAATTTTCGAAGGTAAAAACTGTAACTCGACATGAATTTATTTTCAATTTCTGTTACCTTTTATGTGTTTGTAAGGGTAATTTGCATTTTTAAGGAAAAAATTAGCAAAAAAATAATTTGTCGCCTAGAGTCACGATTTGAAGCGTAGTCTACAGTACAAAGTACAATTTTATTTTAAATTTCAGTTTTTGGTTGTGACAGAAGCGATTATAAAACAGATTTCCTCAAAAAAAATATTTTTTGCTGTTGTTTGACACCGTCACCAAAAATAACATTTCATCAAATTTTACTTAAAATATGCTTCCGTATTTTCAAATCGTTTTAAATCTAAAAATCTTATTTTAAGTTTTCAGCAGATATTTCGATTAAAATTTTGCATGAAAAAATTATTTTCCTGGTGGTCCACTACTCATTTTAGAATGACCTTGATCAAAATCCACATCATCATCCCTCCTAATTTTATTCCAAACAAAAATGCAAATCAATCTCTAAAAATACCAGAAACCATACAAAAAAATCTAACTAGGTATTTGTTACCTGTAGTCATTTATTTTACAAAAAATATATGATCTCATCTTCAATCTATAAAAAAATTCAAGTATAATTTTTGCCTGATCATCTTGTCGAATCATTACACAGGGCTAAAAAATATACACTACAGACGTTTTTCTGACAACTGCGTATTTTGTATCTTGTATACAGCCTGGAAGCAAACTTTATATTATTATCTATGTAATTGGTTAACCACTCGTTTAACAAACAGTTTCATTGTCTTGTCGGCGTTGTGTCTTCACAAGTGTCCAAACATCAGATGGTATTGCTCGTGTAATGGCTCAGGTCCACAAGGTAATTTTTTTTTAAGCATTAATGATTGTGTCACGAATACACCTGTAAAATCATTCGTACCATTTTATCAGTCTTTTGTATCTAATTTGTAAGCTGCCAAAGGTAAACCACTAATTTAGTTTTATTTTTTCGCTGGAAAAATTACTTACCTTTGCACCTCACACTTAAGTATACGTGAAAATATCATATGGTCTTGATATTAGTCATTAGATTATTATATTGATTACGCAATGATTTTTTTCAGAAGATATAAAATTCTAACGATATCGTCATAATTACACAAAAACGTCATTAGATCAAAATAACGTTCCAGTAGTAAAAATGATGATGATCGATTATTCGAGTGGCTAGATAACCTGAAAAACGATCAAAAGGAAAAGTTATAATTAGGAATTACTCAAAATTGCTAAAATGACTATTACGAGAATATTTATAAAGAATCTTTGCAAATATCGTGTTGGTAAAAATAATGATGATGAAACTGAAATTGTTGTTCCGGGAGTTGATTTTCTTTGGCTAGTAGACAATGTTTGTTGAGTCATTCAAGCTAATAAAAAGTAAGCAAAAAAAAACATTTGTTCAATTTGAAATCGTGACTGTTTCAGGCTCCAGCGAGTAATTCCACAAAAAAATTGATTTGCAATATTTTTCAAACAAAGTATACAACTTAACACAGAATTATTTGCCAGGCAATATTCGAATGCAGTAGAAAAAACATAGAATATCTTTTATTTTATGAAAATAATGTAAAAATTTAGATATTAAATTTTTCATAAGCATTTATTTTGAATTTTTTTGAAAATTTAACCTCGTTTACTCGTAAAATGTAGATAGGGATTTAATTATGTCATGTTAAACAACCTTAGCCTTTACAAAAACTTGACTTTGCTTTAAAATAAATGTTTTGTTTGCCCTTTTTTTGTCCTTTCCTTCGAAATGGCTTTGAGGTTGCTAAAAAGAACGTTTCCCATAACGATAATGTTACGACAGGAAATCCTAATTTTAAAGAAGTCTCTTAAGAAACCATGTTTATAATCTAATTTCCTTTCGTTTTTAGTTCAGACCTTCCTTTTTCAACTAAATCCAAGAAGCTTTTAAATATTTGATGAACTTCAAAGTTTACAAACAAAATTAGCTAATCTAATTAAAACTTCTTATTTAAATAAACTTGTAAATAGATATTACGTAGACCCTATCTAGCCACGCACGTGTTTATGTCTGACTCAGTCAGTCAGGTGTACTCTCTATTCATTAGCTTTAATGATGATGTCACCTGATAAATCTGATTTACCTTTCTTCACAAAAAAATAAAATCTCATCATGTTTTATCCTTCTTACCAACTTGATATTTCTTTTTTTGACAAATCACCACGACCAACTTGATTATTTCATAAATGATGACGATGCCATGTCACAGGGTTTATTTCAAGTTTTATTTTTTTGTGACGCAAATAATTTTTATTGTTATTTATTACGTTTCACTTTTCTTTCAAAAAGTTTATTACTTCATCAAAAGAATTTAGGTAGCTATTGTTACGGAAAATAAATGACGTTAATACTTTTGATACTCTAAAGATGATGACATAATGTAGCAAAACTTTCAGGTTTTATAAAATAACACGATTACTAGCTATACAGAGATCAGTCCGGTAGCATGAAAGTTTTTTTTAGGATAAAAAGTCGGTAATCACGACAAGCACGAAATTTATGACGATTTATTTAAAAGTTCTAAAGTTAAGCTTGTTATTAGATTGAGCAATGGACTAGGCTAAAGTATTAGAATAGCACACCTGTAATTTATAAAAACGAACAGGTGCAAACTGTACACTGCTCTGATTTATAAGTTTCTCATCTCATTTCACACTTTCTACGAATCCCACGTTTTAAAACATTAACAAAAATTGCGTAAACTCTTGCATATTTTAGCGTAAAGCCATAAATCACGTTAAAAATTTTACACAAAGTTTAAAATCTGTTCTCGGAATATCCAGTAAAAATGCATTGCATTATAGACCTATTGATTCAAAGCATTTGTCCTGCACGCACATTACCTATGTTCGTATTTAATCAACATTAAATTTTTGATAACGATTTAAATTACATTCGGCGTAAAAATACGTTATCAGTTTAATTAAAGCTTTTGATTACTATGCTCGCTGATGACCATTTAAACCCGGTTGATTTACTTGACCACTTGAAATATATCAAAAGTTAATACCTTTTTAACATTTACCGACCTACCATCATCATCGTTTTTGCTACTGCACTGATTTATAGTTCATTTACAGCAAATTATACATTAACTTTCATACTTTTGAAATAATTAAAAGTCCAAAACAAGCGAAAGTACAGTGAAACGTTACGTTACAAAGTTCATTTGAAATTTTTTGATGCTATTTGGCTAGAAACGTAATGCATGATGATATGTGATAGGCAATAAAACTAATTCCTCTGCAGTTTTCAAAGACAACAGAGAACTGCAATAACAAACCATTATACAAAGCTATACTTCTGCTGCTCAAAATGAAAGAAGACTTTTCCATTTTATGTACAAGTTCTTGTTTGGAAAGCTTTAATAATCACATTGCCTCTTTTTCTTTACGTAGGAAACTACCAAGTACGTTTTAAGTTTTGGTCTGTTTGGTTAATGCTCTCAGACAGCTAACATCACTAAACTAATTAGCACGTAACAAGCAAACCAGCACTCACTCTCAGCATCAGTCTTTTTCCAACAGTTCACTGTAACAAAAAAGGAAAAGCTTTGGACAACACAGTGCTCTCTCGTCTCTAGTCCAGAGAAAATAGTGCTTCTGGAAAATAAAACAGATCTTTTTCAACGTTTTCCATAGAGCTTGTGAAAGCATACAAAGTTGCACACGTGTCTTGTCTTTCTTCTTTTCCAGGCTTTTAAGGAAAGTGCTTCTGGTGTTTGTTCCAATTAATGTTCAAATTTCCACTTTGTGAAGTATCAGTGCTCCTTTCTAGACTAATACCTCTTTCGAACGTTTCTCGAAAAATAAACATTACGTTCATTATGGAAATTGTCAATAGTAATCCTAGTTGATTTACTGAACGTTCTACAAAATAATTGTAAACGATCTATAAAAAGTAAAAAACGTTCTACAAAACTGCATATTCGATCTATTAAAATTTCCGCAATAGTTTAAAAATCAAAATATTTTTAAAAAATAGGCTAATTTTATTTAAAAACCCAACCGAGTATTTAATAAAAACCAAATTTTTTCACTCAAAATTACGGATTTGGGACGAAACGTTCCTAAAAACAGGTAACATTTTATTACACCAAATAACTTACCTTTTTTACCGCCCACGCATCATAATCAAAATAATTATGATAATAATCAACTGTCTGATGAAGATGAAACCAAATATCAGTCAAGTCAGATATTATATTCACAAAAATGCAGTTTACGTAGATGCGTGGGAGGATTACACTATAACTGTTTGATGGTGTAATTTTTTATTAATAATCACCAACATTATTCCCATACATTTTTATACGGATATTCCTAATAACTATATAGGATATTAATCCATTAAAATTTGTACGTACACAAATTTGTGTAGAATTTCGAGAAGGAGAAAAAATCTTGCACGTGTTCATAACCATCTCCTAATATTTTTTCCGTCTTCCGTGTGTATGTTCGCATTACACTTTATGTGTCTTGTTTTTAAATTGAAATTTATGATAAAGAGACTGACTCCCCCAAGAATATTCACTTTACCACAAGCTGGGTGCTCCTGGAAAAGTATAGCTTTTCGAATGGCTGAACTGAGCCCAGGTGTGCTTCTTCATCCATTCAAGCATATTATATTGCGTGATGATGATCAAGTTTATATGTTAGCATGTCTTAAGCCTACTAAGCCAAGCCACCTTATATTTTTATCGACCAAACTCTATAGACAACAAAAACAAAAACGAACGAACAAACAAACAAGTGTATTTTTTCTAAGGTTCGAATATATTCGAACACAAAGTTATTTTTTGATATGGGACACCCGGTGTGTCCAGTAGACGTTTTGGATATACACACTATAAAAAAATATTACTTTTGTTTGTTTGCTTGTGTAAGCAAAAAGTATTAATCTGATTTGATGGAAAATAGGGGAAATGGAATACTATCAAGAAGAGGGAGAAAACTTGGATATTTCATTTTTTATTGATATTGATATTTTTGGGTGAAATGGATGGCTGGATGGATAGATGGATTATGATTTCATGTGTGATAAGCTATCATTTACGGAATGCTATCAAGATTAAGGATTATGATGACGCATTGCGTAGTGGTGTGTGTTTTGGAAATGTGAAGTAATTTAAAAGGGCGTATTCCGAAAGAGAAATGTACAAAAGTAAAATATTTTGGGGGGAGTAGTTTGGTGGGAGGAAAAAAAGGAATTGGATTTTAATCTCCAGGTGTATATTTTTTTAGGCTAAAGTGAAATATTGATTGATGGATTGGTTTTTGATTGAATAAAGCCGGTTTGGTAGAGATGCATGTGGTATAAAGCTGTGAATGACCTGGGGATAGTTTGATTTCAAAATAATCAAGTTTTAAATAAATCGATACAAATTTTACATTAGTTTTGCTCTCTACATATATAACGTTAATTTAGGTATATTTGCATAGGTTGTCATGCAGTTTACGCAGCTTACTGCGTAAAGCTTATCTGTATAATGTATGGAGTGATAATCGAATATGAATATGTAATTAAGATAAGTGCATACATTACTGCCATGCTTTTTCCCCCACTCGAATTTTTTTTTAAAGAAGCCAAAAAACTCATAAAAAAATTATTCAATCAACTTGTTCATTCATTCAGTTGGATTTGCTTAGCAATTTATAAATATTCGAGAAGAAAACTTATTTCGATTTGGTGACATCGAATATTCGTATTTACAATTTGAATAGAGAGAACCTTGTCAACTAACCACTTTGGCTATTTAAATTTTTAGGAAACTATAATTGTTACTTTTGTTAGATATGCACCAAAAAATATTTTATGTTGGAATTTCCATATTTAAAAGTATGTTACATTAAATAAAAATGCACCTTCCTTCCTTCCGTTACACATTTGCCGCATGTTTTGCTACATTTGACATAACGTTACCCACACGCAGCCTTTTTTATCAGCCCATAAGTTTTTCATAACAACACGCAACAAACTTGTTATCGAATAAATAAAAAAAACTCTTATTCGATTTTTTCTGCATCGATCTCCCAAAAATGGAAAAATAGAAATAAACAAAAATAAAAAAGCTGTTACTCGTTTGGTTCATTACACTGCACCACTACTGCATTCAATTATACACATTCGATGTGGTCATCATCGCCAGTCATCATCAATAATTTAAGTAAAGTGTGGCAAGTGGTGACCATATTTGATACAGCGATATGCTGACGGTGGCTGAGTGGACTTGAATTTGAGTGGGAGCCAAGAAAAAAAACGTGTTATTATTTTTTCCTGATTGGAAAACCTACCAAACCCTATACTCCAAGCACTCAAGTATACTAGTCTACAGTACCAATTCGATTGGAAACTCTCCCAGCGAAAAAAAAATTCGATCCAAATTTTTCAAACTTTGCAAATAAACGTTTCGTCAAATTCACTCAATTTTGGAGACCAAGTAAAAAATAGCTTATTTCACTCCAGTATTTTTTGTAAATCTAGCGGATACACTAAAGTAGCTCGTTCGTTTACCCCAAAAATAATTTTTTACAACAAATTTAAAAATACATATTCGATCGAAATATAATTTAAAAAAAATTGTTTCCGTTATATTTCATGTGTCCCACAGGCAGTGTGGTCAATATTTTAGCTTATTTTTACATGCCCACCCACGCAAAAAAATGTAAAAGTAAACCAGTAATTAAACTGTCAATATATCCGATAAACCTATCCATCCGTCACCACTTGAAAAATAAGCTTTTACGGTCTAACGATTTTTTTTTCACTGGGAACTAAAATACGCACACAAAAACATGCTATTTTAGTAAAAAGCTTGAGAAAAAAATCCCACAGAGATTTCAAAGGAATTTGACACCTCGTTAAAATCTCCCTTATTTCTGTAGCTTCCAGCAGTATACCTATTTGATATAAAAATTTCAATGCAAGCCTTCTTTTACTTTCACAGTTCATCTAACAGGCAAACAAGCTAAATCCTTAAGGAAATACTGAAAAAAATACACACGAAAAAGAATTATTATTAGTGTGATTGGTCAACGAGAATAAAAAAAGTCTAGAATCCAGAAATTCCTCACCTTTTTTGCAACCATCTTGTCAAAATACCTAGCTGACTATGTAATAATCGAGAAAACTTAACTTGTTAGACGATTTTTTCCAGCGTGCCTAAATAAAAAGTGAGAAGTGTGAAAATTTTGCGAAAATTTTTTTCAAGTTTTGCATTTTTTTCTGAAGAAACAGCAAAGTGTACATATTTACATAAGAATCTTACGTAAGATAAATGTAAATACAAAAATATACAAACAAAAAAATCATTTTTTCGAGCTAACGTGTAAGTCGGTAAATAAACATAGTCTTTATTACTTTATAAAGTTTATGTAGACTTTTTTTCTCTAAAGAAAATGAGTAAATATAACAGCTCTAATGTTGACTTAAAGTAAGAGACTTTGAATCGTAAAATAAACAAGTTGGTTTATTTACTAAAAAATGAAAGAAAAATAATTCAGTCGGTGATGATGTGACGCAAAAAAAGAACAATTTTGAAGTAGAATATAAATTGTTTCTCAAATATATATTATATTTATAATTATATTTTTAGCGTCCAATAGCCTTGTCCTGTCTCGTGAGTATCCTTTCCAGCTAACTAACTCGTTTATATTTTATATTGAATCAGTATACTTAGAAATACATACCAGCTTATTTAATAATATATATCGATGAATGAATTAACAGGAAGCTGGCGAATAGATAGCGAAGAAATGAAAAATCGTCATGCTTTTAAGTTTTTCCAAAAAAAAAAATATTGGACAAACTACAAATTGAAAAAAAAAATCTTAAAGAAAATATATTTTACTAAAAATTTACTATTTTGTCAAATATTTATTTATTTATAAATTTTTTTGTGTATTCTTTGATGTTTTTAGATGACTGATGGCAAATATGAGACTACGATGCATTCACTCGTGTATGGTTTTGACTGTAGTGGGTTTGCTTCTCATTTACTCTGCATTCCTCACAGGACCATCCTATCTAGACTCCACATTAGACTCAGGAGGCGGCGGTAGTGCTGGCGGTAAGTCAAATACATATATATTTATCTAAAAGGGAACGTTCACAAGTAACGTTACAACTTATATACATATCATATAATATCGCGTAGCATGTACACACAACACATGCAAAATTAAATACGTAACGTTATTTGTGAACGTTCCCCTAAATCGACAAAAAAAATCAATCATAATCACAATCACAAAAGGTATTCAGGTCAATCACTGATTATTAATCAAAAATTCAAATTAGTCGTCGTTTTTGTCGATTCGACTCAAGCATCGGCTCAAGTAACTCAAGTAGCCTGTAGCATTTTTTACATTATTGTATTGATTGGCTACTTTGGAATGAGGAAAAAAATATTATAAATGAATGAATGAAAAGCTCATCTTCGTACACACATTTCTAACTCTAGCCATTTTTGTTTGCATTGCAATTGTCATAAAATAAGCTTTGAGGCTTCTTCCTCTTTATTATTTTCTATAGAAGGCAGCTTAACAAGACGAGATGATGATTACAAAGTTGCGATGCTGAGATGATGACACAAATTTATTTGCAAAGCTTGTTGCTAATTTGTAAGCTTAATATTTTTTTTGTAGGTGAAGCAACGGGACCTCCGGGACAAGCTCAACAAAATAGTGGAGGATCTCCCGTCAGCAGTAAACTGGTACTTAGCGCAAGTAACCTTATTAATGCGGGGGATATTCAAAATGAAATTGGTGGGGGTGGGAGGATGGGTCATGGGCCGAGTAGTGGGGCAAGTGGAGATTTTGGAATAAATGCATTTGAGGATAATTCCTTAATTAATTCGAATGGGGGTGGTAAAGGGAGTCAATCTCTTTTGACGGCAAGTTCAGGTGAGAAAAAAAAATATTGAAAAATAAAAAGTGTAACATTTTTAAAGAATGGCTTTGATCCGTAACAAAATAATTTTATAAATGGGTGTAAAACTTTAAGTAGAGCAGACACGGGAAATGTATATGACTTTCGTTTTGATGGTCAAGTATACCAAAAATACAAGTTGTGATACAAAAGTATTGTTTCGTATTGGACTTGTGTAGATATTTTATATAAATATATAAGTAATATAAAGTAGTAGCATAAAAGACCCATTTACACTTGACTTCTGTGAAATATTTGGGGAGATGAGCTTCCTCTTATCTTAAAATGCCTATGTCTACAGACCATAAAAATATACAAGTATAATAAAATGTATATACTTGATTCCCTGAATTTAATTTGAGTGATTTGGGATCGTAAAATACACAAAATTACTTACATCACACTATCTTGTATATTTAGCATGTATATTTTAGTAACGAAGATGATGGTGAGAATTAAAACATGCATGTTTTTTGTATTTTGAAAATTAGTTTTTAATGAAAGTGGTCCATAAAGTGTATAAACGCAGATTTGAAATAAATTATTTACTTTTTTGGAAAGTCGTAATAACGTTTCTTAAAGTGTGTTTTTCCTGGGCAGTTTTATAGTGAAATTTACAGAAAAAACGTAGCAAAAATTACAGACACATTTTTAAAATTCGACTAATGAATTTTACGACAGGATTTTTTTAATTTAATAAAAATTGTTCTTACCAGAATTACTCGATCATTTTAAAATAAGTCTGATCTAAAATAAAATGATTGTAGTTGTCGTGAAGTCGAATTTTGTGAGAAACTGAAAAACAAAAATTATTTGAAATAATAGTTGAAATTCGAAATATGTCGTCAAGGCGACTAGCAAGAAAAATGAAGAGTTTATCAGTGTGCATTTTAATTTGTTTGTTACTTCGGGTCTTATTGGTTCATAAAGGTTAAGAATAAAAGTAAATATTAATTACACATAAGAATAAGAATTTACTATTTTTAAATAAAATATTTTGTGCATTTTTTTCTTTCAGTTTTCCCAGATGCTCAGTCATCTAATAATCCTGGAGAAATTAGTCAACAAATTGCAGCCGCTCTACAAGGTGGTTCAAGAAATGGAGGCAGTGCACCTTCATCTTCTCTAGACTCTGCTTCCTCTATCCTCCCCACACTTACCCAAACCATTCACGATATCGTCCTAAAGAAAAAACTCGAAAGCCAACAGAGTTTAGCCCGAGGTCGTTTAGGAACTGGGAAAGGTGCAGTGATTTGGACGAGAGATATTTACGAGCCAGGATTCCAATATCCCAATGCCGGAGTTTGTCCAAATGATGGGCTGGATATAAGACTTATCATTTTGATTACATCAGCACCTTCCCATTTTAGTGCGAGGGATGCTATTAGATTGACATGGGGTCATTATGCACAGAGATTGGATGTTTCTATGGCTTTTATCGTCGGTAAGTTGAAAACGTTTAAAAAATCGAATGTATTGTAAATCGAATATGGTAGTTTTTCATAAACGTACATACGATTAGTTACAAAAAATAGAACGTCAAAAGTCATTATGCTAATTAGAAAATTGCAATGCTAACACCTTTCCTTAACGTTTTAACATGCAATAAACGTTAACATAAGTGCAGATATTATTACTCAACAAGGTAATTAGTATAGTCTACTGACTGCATTGTACGTGCAAAATTTTTTTTGTAAGTCAAGTGAGAAGAGATGCATTTCTGTCTCTGAAATTTTTTATCTTATCCTTTTACAGTCACACTTTCGGTAACGTTTGTAATTTATGACGTGTGTAATTTTACGACAGGGATGATATTTTTACGATGGTGAAATTAAGCAATATGAATAATTAGTATGAAAAGCACATTGTAAAAAAACGTGTTCTAAATTGTCTTAATATTCGAATAAGTTTTATGTGAAGGTAGGCGAGTGTAGGTGGATAAATCTAGGAAACGTGTGGAAAATAATTACTTAATTAATTAAACTAAAAAAAGATCATTAGAATTAGTTGGTGTGATTAATAAGTTTTAATTTTTGTTTTGACCGTTGACAAATATTCAGTTAGACTAATGGTTTATTTCGGATGATAAATGAATGAAAAATATGTAGACCACACCAAAGTACCAAACCACAACCGAAAGCTATTTTAAATGTCATTTAAAACGACTTAAAAGATCCTTGAAAAAAACATTCGCTCTTTTTTTTACCACCATCACCACTTTGCATTCTACCTACTCACCTGACCTAAATTACAAGCAGTATTTTTTGGCTTAGGATTGGCGACGGTGACGGTAGTAAAAAAAGCGATGCAGTTTTTTTTAATACACAAAGCAGTATTACTATTCTTACAACGTTTCACACATCTCATCTATAAAAAATATTATGAATGAATGAATAGCTTTATGCATAAAAATTAAGACCAGGCCAGACCAGACCACATACCTGTTTTTATTATCATTTCGAATTTATCAGCACCCACCAAAGCTAATTTTAAATTTTCTGTCTTTCAATAGCTGACTATGTCACACTGACTCTTTTCATTGTTCAATCATCCATTGTTAGATTGTATTAGCATTGTTATCTATTTATATCTTCTTATAGGTAGTTTTTAAGACCCTAATTTAGAGGATGATTTTTTTTTGCTGTGGTTAAAAATTCTTGACTTGACTTCTCTTAATTTGATATTTAATCTTGAAAAGTAAAAATGGTGTCACTAAATTTTTACAAGCTAACAAGGTAGTAACTCAGCTTCTTCCTTTTTTTTATCGATCATGTGATAAAAATACCAGCAGTCGTATTGAATAGACAGAACATTACAAACTGAATAATAAATAGCTTAGCAATGTCAATTGTATCGTAACAACCGAAAAACCTAAAAAGGGACTTAAGGTTGTGTCAAATAAATTGTGGTTAACGTTCCATGACAAAACAATGCTGTTTATTTATTTTAGTAGCCCTCCTAGAAAAATAGAAAAGATAAGCCTTTCTATTGTGTTTGGTGGATATAGTTTCTTTAGAACAATATAAAAGGCAGATAACAAGTATTTAGTAGGCTTGATATTAGGTGTCGTGTGGTGGTGTTTGCAGTAATAACTCAGTTTGATTTATTGAAAGTCCAGTAGTTCAGGAGAAGTAGCAAAACCGCAAAACAAAGACAAAAGCTGTTCTAACCGAAGTTCCAGGGCATAATCTGCTTTTTGTTGAGAATTGTATCTGGAAACTTTTTATACAGCAACAGCTGCTTCAAATAAATATTCATTTATAAAAATATTAACTATATTATGTGGTTTAAAACGTAAAACTTCATTTAAAAAATTAACTTTAGTTTAAAAACGGTTTTAAATACTGGCGCCATATTTCGTAATTTGTCATTCAGGCCATTAAAATTTCATTCGCATTAGTATTCATTAAATACAGATCTAGTACAATCTGTTATCCTGATAAAAAAGACAATTTCATTGTTTGCCTCTGTTCTTGGGCAATCTATAAAAATATAGTAACTATTTTATCAATTGATTAATTGTTAAGTATGGAATAGTTCATCATATTGCTATTCGAATTTCATCGTTAGTGCTACGTACTGCTGAAACGTCAGTAAAGAATGCACGTTCGTATTCAAATATGTAGGTAATAATGATTTTATTATACCGATAAGCTCTTTTACTTGCTATACAACTGCATTTTATTTTAATGAGTGTTATGACGATGACGACAGAGCAGATCTGAATAGACAATCAATTAAACTTGCAAATAGAGATTATGTACTTTTAGTACGACTACTAAAAGTGGAAGTTAAAATGAAGCAGAGAGGATAATAAAAAACGGCTACTGCACTTTCCAAAACGAGAGTGCATACAAATTTTTTGGCTTTAGTGACGATGCTCCTGAAAATAGATAAAAAAATATTGCGTAAAATAAATGATCTGTCAAGCTAACGTTTTTACGTGCGAATAGCTGTATGAATACTAATTTACTAGAAAATACTTAAATGACGTTTTCGGAAGGCAAGTTGTACTAAATTTACGTGCAAAAAATATGAGACTACAAAATTATGTGTAAATTATAGCAAACGAAAGGTTAACTAAAAATATTAAGCTAATTGGCAGGCAAGGTTACCAGTCTGTAAGGTCAGGTCAATCTTAAATGCCAACCTTAACTGCTAATTTAAATAATTGATTGATATTATAATTAAATTAAATATTCTAAAAATATAATAAGTCTCTTTCGTATTTTATTTATAGGTAAATCCGAAAACGAAACGATTTTAGATGGCTTAGAAAATGAGAAACGTTTATATGACGACCTTATCGTAGCCAATTTTATGGACTCTTATGACAACCTTACTTTAAAAACTATGGCTACTTTGGAATGGATCGACACTTATTGCAATCAATCAGAATTTGTGTTGAAGACAGATGATGACATGTTCATTAACGTGCCAAATCTATTAAAATTCATTGACAGGATTGAGGTAAGTAACACAAAAAATTATTTAGCAAAATACATTTCAGTAAAAATGGTTAAAAAATATACATAAATTAGCACCTTGTAAACTTGTACCTTATTATTTTTAACATGCTAATTAGTTAAATATAAATTGAGTATAATGACCTTGTTTATGTTTCTTAAATAGCCTGAGGACAAGAAACGACCAAAGTTATATGGACGATTAGCTCGAAAATGGAAGCCGGTGAGGAATAAACGGTCAAAGTACTATATTTCCTTTCAGCAGTACAAGAAAACCGTCTACCCTGATTTCAATACGGGACCTGCTTACTTATTTAGTACTCGTATTGTTAGGCCGTTATTCGAAAAAGGTAAGTTTTGAAGAAAACGTTCTCGAATTTCACAAAAACGTTTTCTAGTTTTACAGTTTTCATATAATTCGATTATAAAACTTTATAAAAAACATGACAAATTTATGAATTTAGATTAAATTTGATCTCGATTTTTTTCTCTAAAATTTTTAGGCATGGAGAAAACGTACCTGAAACTAGAAGACGTTTACACAACTGGTATCCTCGCAGAAGAACTAGCAATTAAACGAATGAACATAGCTGACTTTGCCAATAAAAAGGTGAACTTTCACAAAACGGGCTTTTGCGCTCTCTCCAAACTCATATCAATGCACATGGTAGCTTACCACGAGCAATTTGAACTGTGGAAGAAGATTTTGGATGGTCGAACGAAATGTAAAATAATTTACACATCGGCAGCAAAAACCGCCGAGCAAAAGAAGCAGCTTTTGGCAGCCCAACAGAAGCAAGGAGACAATAAAAATAGCCATAGTGAAAGTAATAGTCAAGTAAATAGTAATAATTTAATAAATAACTCAATTAGCAATTTAAGTAATTCTAGTAGCAGTAGTCCTAGTAATCTAGTAAATACAAATATTTCATTAAATAGTAACCAGTTGACTGGTGGTACGGGGGGCACAGGTAGTGCTAGTGTTGTGGGTACTGGTACTGCAACAGCTACTGTGACCGCTTCCGGTCAATCACTATTAAATAGTAGTAATAGCTTAAGTAGTCCAGTGGTTAGTGATACAAGCAGTGCAGGTTCTACGGGAGCTGGTGGGGGCGGTGTAGAAACTATGGAACCTCAACGTATTTTGTCTAAGAAAAAATGACACGAAATTACATATTCGTCAATAAAACCAATATTCGACCGCTTGACGCACTATGTCTTTAATAGTTTGTATAGCACGTTTTACGCGGTGAAGAAGGATGAGCTAATTAATAAAATGAATTATGATAATGTGACCATACAACCAAGAAAACTGGTAAATAGTCCGGTGAAATCGGGAAACCAACTGGTTTTGGAAAAAGAATTTGATGATGAATGATGAAAACGTCGACTAAAATAAATATTTTTCTGAACGAAAATGAAAATAAGGTCAAACAAGACTGGATTACTAATATATAAAAATACGATATGCATAAAATAAATGTGTAAATTTAAAAAAAATACAGATTAAATGCCATACACATACTTTAAGATTTAAATGTAACCGGTAAAACATTTTAATTAGATTATTTGGTTTTCGAATTTACATTTTTTGTATTTATTTTGTTTGGTGGTGTTTTTTATGTGCTTTCGAAAATGGAAAAGAGTCAGTTTGTGCTCAAGTTTGTTTTAAAATAAAATTGTGTATGTTTTTTTGTAAATTGTAAATACAACACGAATAGTTATATTTGTAAATCAATTCGTGCTTGGGAAAATGCTCTCTTGTATTTTTGAAGAAAGAATGCCGGTGTCTTTAAGTCAAGTCAATTTTAAAATTTCGTTTTTTACGAAAATGCAAAAATTTTAAAATGAAAGAGATGCTAACCCAGCAGGGAATATGAGACGCCGTCCAATATAAAATAATAAAATATTCAGCATAACAGTCATAAAATATTTTTTGTATGTTTTTTTATTTGCTACGATTTATTGATTGTTTGTTATGTTACTTTTTACTATGTATTTTTAGACTGATAAATGTAACTAAATTATTATGCAAGTTTTTTGAGGAAAAAAAAGGACCAAGAATTTGTATTTCATACTTAAAATGTGTGGTACATATACTTATGTGCATGCATTTAAAACGAGCTGTATTTAAAAAGTATAGCGAATAATAGTGATACACGTATCAGCGCACATAACTTTGGTGTAAAATCGGATAAAAATCGGTTTTACATCATAATATTTAAGATCGATTCCAGAACAAATTTGATTTGTAATAAATTGAATTCAAACAAAGAAATAGTTTGACACTCGAAAAACGTTTTATACTTAAAACAAAGTTGATATTGTAAAAAGAAATATATGAAATAGACTGTATAAAAATAAACCAAGCAAGCTTCTTTTTATTTGTAAAAGTTACACTAAAATTTAAAAATAATAACTACATGACTTTGTTTTAAGATAAATTTAAATTTGTAAAGTTTACACGAATGCATTAGAGTTAGGATAAAATTTGTTTGGTGCCATGATGTTCATTTTATATTAATCTTATTTTATTTTATAAGTATAAATTTAGTTATTCTAGTGATGGTTTAATTAAGAATATTAGAATAAAAAAATATTTAAAAAATTTGCTGCAAAAAAGATAAATAAAAGCGTTGAAAACTATAAAAACTTCTTAAATAAACAAATTTATTAAACATAAATTTTACCTGAAAATATAGAAATAGTTATCATGTTTAAATTTATGTTCCATAACCATTTTAATTTATTTTCTGTCTTTAGTTTGTTCCTACATGTTAAAATGTAAAGAAAGATTTATACTTTTTATATTCCATTGAAAATATACCTTCTGTTTTGTATAAACGAATAATAATTTGTCATAAAAATCACTCGCTACATCAATCCTATCAATCTCTTTTTTAAGAACGTAGCCTTCAGATGAAAAAACGTTTCTGAGAACAATCTCCTTTTTAGCTCATCTGTCCCATATTTCTACAATTCCCACTAGCTTGTTCATTTTCTTTTACGTTTAATATAAAGGCTTCAGGCTTTTTACATCTTTTCATTAAAGAAAAACTTTTTATACTTTCTTACACTTACACATTTCCGCCTTTCTATTTCATTTTTTTTCGAGGAGAGAAGAAAGGAAATAAATCTGTTTTCATGCTTTCCCATTTTAATGAAATGATGTAATTCTAGGTCCCACGGTACAGTTTACTGCATCAATGGGCATTCAAGTATAGTGCGATAAGGAAATAATAGGACTAAAGTCTCATTGATTTTTTTCTCTATTCTTATTTCGTCAACTATGCATTTATTCATTACGTTGGACAGGCGGTCATATAAAGATAACCGTGAAAATATTTTTTTTGTGTTAAACTTAAGTGTTTGGTCTTAGGTGTACATAAAGTACATGGGAAGCAGATAATTGTACTCACATTGACAGTTCTTAAATAAAAAAATTTAAATCTATTTAAAGCCCACAAATTTTATGCAAAACATTAATGGCATACGATTCTTGTGCATTCTTTTTTGGCACTTTGTCCATCCTTTTTATGATCAAAAAACATCCTTCAAAATAAT
>JAQIWN010001101.1:0-23242 GCA_034699025.1 Entomobrya cf. arborea Gr-Col-00668
GCACAAGTACAAGTGTGGTGAAGGTAAGAAGCATACTTACTTACATGTACATTTTCCACTGAAATTCGCTATCCATGCGTACTATTAATCTTCAAGTAATATGACTACTTTAATTTTAATTACTGTAAAGTTAAAGTTAAGCAGCATGTAAAACACTTCAAAGTTGACATACACATCGGTTTGCTTAGATGATGATGGGGGAGGTTATTTGCTATGCGTACTTCATACAATTACCTTATGCACAACATCATCCTCTATTTGTGCATCTTTTTAAGAAGTTTGTTAAAAATGCTACTTCATTTACTTTTTGCAATAAAAACTAACCTAATTTAAGTTAGCAGACTGAGAAAAGTACTGGCGAAAGTATAATGCATTTCTGAATAAGTATGCAATTTTCAGCGAATTCCACAGTCCACACTAACCCCAGCACACGTGCACTGTGGTTGTGTACTGTAAGCAGTATTTTTATAAATACTGTTTAATTTAAACTTTAAAGTTATTAAAATTAGTTTAGTCTGAATTAACATGCAGAGAAAAGCACTTCAGTAATGGCATGCGTTTCTGAATGAGTGGCGCATCATAATTGAATGCGTTCAATTTACTCAAATCTCTGTCAGAAAATCTACGATTTAACTCAAATACAACTATAACCGATCTGATCAACAGATCACTTATCTTGTTGCAAATATGCTTCGCAGACGTAAAAATGCAAATTGTGATCATCTGGCTTTACTAGAGAATGCGTTTCTCATTCACAATGCTTTAGTACTGGTAGTGATCTTAAGAGAGTCGGTATATTTTTATATTACGTAAAGCTACTTTCAAACAAACCAAAACTGGTTTCGAAATCTTTACAAACTGCCGATATTTTTTTCTTAAATTTATTGGTTAGTAAACTAATCTAGAAATTAAGTTATTAGTTGAAAAACAAACAGCTATGACCTTTTTGACATCGAAAGCAAAGTATTTAAATTGTACTTTAAAGTAGGTGAAGGGGGAGGGTCACGTCACGAAAGTCACGCTTTTTGATAAAACTAATAACTGTACTGGTAAGGCATTTATTTAATTTTTATGCACTAAGCTGATGTTGACGGTGATTCATCTTGACCACCGGTACTCTGGACATTTCTGGACACACTTTGGAAACCCCACCGATGCTCTGAAACCAAACAAAAAAGTTATATAGTATAGATTATGCATGTTACACAATTTTTTATGCATAAATGATATACTAATAACAATAACTTCTTGTTTGGGTCTTCTACACAAAGTCCTCGCCCTTCTGGGCCTTGCAGACGCACAGGGTGTGAGCACGACAGGTAGTTTCACTGAAAATCAACAGAAAAATATTATAATGATAATGACCATAATGATAAATAATTTAATTGCATGCTTAATTTTTAATTTTAATAGGTACTCAGTTTAAGGTACTTAGGTACAGTTTTTTTCTCGCATCACACGTTTGTATATAACTAATTCAAGCGTAATATGCCTACAAACCTGCCAAAGTCACCTGCAAAAAGCTGCCTTGTCGCCGCTTTTCTCCTAGTACCCCATAAAAACCTTATTACGCACGGTATCTTAATAGATAACGTACGCATAAACATCATTGCATCACCATTCACCATCATGTGTTTTTATCTGGCTGGCTCTTCAACTCACCTACCAGTCGAACACAGCCAAAACCATTGCATACACCATCTACACACTACCTACCAAAACACACCAATCATTAAACTAACTACTTACTTTACTAATCTAACCTAAACCTACTCCCTATATCTCGCGTTACTTATCATTAATTTACACACACACATACGTATGCCCACATCACATACAATACACATAATACCTAAACATTTAATCTTTAACATCCACGCAATCATTCAATCAATCATGCAATCAACATGTAATTCGCCATCTAATTAGTCAAACAACATTAATACAGGTTACTAACTACTAACGAAATATATTTTAATGGCTGATTTGGTCCACACACACACACATAATTTTACCATTTTTTAAATTAAAAAAGTTAAACTAACCAAAGGTAATTAAAATAGACAACCATATTTTGTGCACAGGTGCGATGTTCTACATGTTTACTGGCAAGAAGGCTTTTTAAATTGTAAAAATCGCTCAAAAAGTTTATGCTATCATGAACGAGTTCAATTAATTTTGGACCTATTATTCAAATAATGAAATATTGTCATTACATTATTATTATATATTCAGTTAGTCTCTGCTGAAGGCCGACAAGCTTTGATATTTAGCTGGAACCGCAGATAAGTTTTAAAACAATCAAGTGGACATTACCAGTGCACAAAGTTTTCATTAAATCTACTTGCCTCTAATCAATCAATCTGTGATTACAAAAATTATAGACAGAAAAGATCTTGAGAGCTGTTGAATTGTTTGGTGTAATTTTTAACCAATTGGTCTTGCCGCTATCATCACATTATTTTAAAAAGTTTGATAATTTATGATGATTAAAATTAATAAAATTGCCGGTTTGAATGTCGTTGTCGAATTAATAAAATTTTTGGGCTCGAGAGTTCGTACGGATAGGATTTTTCAAACGCAACTTACTCTTTCACAGTATTTCATTAATCACGTACACAATAAATACGTGCAGATACCTTAAGCAATGGTATTACTGGAATTCAAGTTTTATACGAATAAAAAATCAATAGTAGCAAAAATTGTCATGTTGACAATCTTCCTAAATGAAATTTAGTGCAATGACAAGGTGGAATTTTTTCATACATCTTGATGAGGTGATCTTGCTTCTTGTCAGGCAAGCAGTACTGGCAGACAGCTGCATTTGCAGTGGAGCCAATCTATCGTTCGATCTGTGTACGAGAAAATTGAAGATGATGGTGACGAGTTTGTTTAGCAGCTGATAGCATAGATGGCGCACAGGAAACCTAGTAGGTCCAGGTGGTAAACAAAAATTAAAGGTAAAAGTTGCTTAGTTAGACTTTCCTACACGTGTTTATACTCGATTGAGTTGACTCGTGTCAAAATAACATCTCGGTGTTTTTTTTAAATTTTACGCTTACTTGATTGACTTGATATTTGAACTAAAGTGTAAATTTACCATTTAAATGCATTTCAAAGTTCATAAAACACTTTTATGCAAAGTCTCATAAAATGCATTTGTTATTGAATCATTAGCAATTCGAATCTGATTCAGGCCTTGTCCTGTCACTCATTGCTCAAGAACATCATAGGAAATTATAATGCTGTATGTGGGTTGATTGGAAACACTGTACATATTACAATTTGAAATTAAATGAATGGGTCAACTGGCTTGCATAATGTAGCCGCAGGTGCAACTGACCTAATTATGACAATTAAGAAACGTACAGGCAAATCCAACTCACCTCTATGATGTTTAGGTACTTTTTTTGCAGGTCACGGTTGTACAGTTGCAATTGTATTCTAACTTTGAAATTAGATATGAAAAGTATCTGGTTGAATAAGATACATGTGACATTGTTTCATAAAAAATGTCTGCGTTTAAAAAGCTCAACTCATTTTTCAGTTCCTACAATGACTTTTCAACTCGAAAAGTTTTCAAAAACTATTTTTGAAGAAATTAATAAAGCTCTTTGTTTTAGTGTTCCATACCGTCGTCTACCCCTCTGTTTTACTGCAGGTTTGGTAAGTGGTAGTATGTCTTATAGTAATTATTTACTTACTCACTTAGTCCAAATGCTTATTTATTTTGGTGTTTTTTAAAGAGTTGCACTTATGCCTCTTATCTCAATGAAGAAAACATCTCTGCAATTTTAATTTGGATTTAAACTTTAACTATAGTTCAATGTTCATGTAACAATCATTCTTCAATGTAACAATTTTCTTACTTCAATAATGTACACACCAAATTTTTTAAAGCAGAAAATGTTGATATCATTACGTAATTCTATATCTTTCTCAATTACAGGTATTTAATAATTGATTAAATAAAATATATAATATTCACAACCGCACTGGTTTTTATCTCTTGCACTGAATATGTTTTGTCTTTTATAAGCTTAGGATTCGTAATTTCCTTCGGACGTAGTTTGTTCCCTAGCTCCATGTCTGGTAATATGCCAAGAACAATTACGCCAAACTAAACAAAACTCGATTGATTTCTGCTTTTTTGATTTATTTGCTTGAGTTGTTGAATTTTGTTAAATACATATTTCACTTATGCGTTTTGTCAAAACATTTAATCTTTTTAAAACATGGACGTCATAAAAATGTTTACGTCGACTTTTGGGTCAGTTGGTAATTGAATTTGGTCTTTCTTGTCTACTTATTTTAGAATGGAAGAAGTTTGAGTAGAATTAATGGGTTGAGTTGGCTTTGCTCGGGGACGTGGGGTTGATATAAACTGTGAAAAAGGTGACGGAATTACCTTTTCCCTTTTAGTTTTGTAAGTGCACATGTTCGAGCAGGACCATTGCATGTGGCATTTCAACATTTTATGTACAAATAAAAATCTTTAAAAATGCCACTTTTCTTACAGAAACACTCTTCTTAGAAACACACAGATTACACATCAGTCAAGAGCAAAGGCAAGAGCATTATATTTTCACAGGCTTTGTTTATCAAACATCATTGTCGACTATTATTGTAAAGCGATTTTATTGACCTACCAAGGTACACATTTGCTCCAACAATGAATTAAGTGCTCCTTTAATGGCAAAATAAAAACACAACAAATATTATTTAAAATCGTCTCATCTAATATCAAGAGAAGACGAAAACCAAAAACTACCAATGGTAGTAAGTAACAACCCGTTCTGAGTATATTAATCAAGAATGACTCACATGCTAGTTGGCCTTCCAGTTTCTTCCAAAGGCAACTCCAACTGTTCACGAACCTCTTGTCGCAAACATTGTTAAAATGAATCCGTTGCTTTATCTGCCCATTTGCGCGAGTAGTTTTTCGTACCTATGTCGTACTTTTTAGTATATTCGCATGTATTTTCCCATTCAAACGATGCTTGGGATTTATTCATGGTAATGGCTTTGTATGCGTTTACAGCAAGAGCTCTAACACATTGAAGGCTCTTCGATTTAAACTCTGGGGTTTATTTGATTTAATCCAATTTTCTTTCCTTTGCTACTTCTTCCATATGAGACTTATTGGTCATAAGGGATGCAATTTTCGATTTCAAATTGGTGAATTCCTTTGGCTGGTTACGTGATTTTGTAAAATCATGTCCATAATCAAAACTGTAGCGAACAACTCCAGTCGACTTTGTTTGCAAACCAATTGCCATCTTCTAAGTAACTGCAACTTTTACCAAAAAAATCCATCGGGGAGATCTTCATCCCTATCCTGCACGGATGCATAATGGTAGCTCCAGTTAGGTAAATAAGTTAAAATATCATTCACAGATCTTGCAGATTTGGCAGCAGCCAGAACACGGTTGTCTTCAATAGTAAGTTTAAGTTGAGATGCATTTTTTACTGATCTTAAAGACGCTCCTTCATTTGGTTTGAGAACATTTTCTTCGAATGAATAAGCCTAGGACGTAGACGTTGGATTTGTATAAAAGTTGACAAGGAAACAAAGGAAAGTGAATAAAATACCTGAGTAATGTTTTGACTGGGACAGATTGCTTAATCCGTATAAGCACAATTCTTCACAACATCATCACGCTCACCCTTTGTCTTTTACGAGATGTAGTGATATCAGCTTGTTCTTGTTCCATTTCATTTGCAGGAACTTGTTGCTCCATCTCATGACTGTCGTAAGGTATCTGATCATGAATAATATGATTGTCCGCGTTTTCTACCTAATGGTGCAAAGAAGACAAAGCTTCATTCTCCCCTTCTTGGATAGCACGCTCCAACCTAAGCATTTCAGCTTCACTTTGGTCATCTGCCACTGCATCATTCCCAATTCCACCGGCTTGCTCAATCTTTCCTGTTCCTGCGTCCTTTTTTATTTACCTGTTGGGATCATAAAATATCGTAAAGATTATGATGAGTAATAACATATTTTTCCTTTTTCGTGATTAGATGATCTGGAGAGTCTTTAGCCGAAAAAATCTGAAATAAAATACGATGCTATAATTGAGCAAGTTACAAAATTATACAGTAAAATACAATCATTTGCTATTCTCTTGAATGAATTCTCTCTATGATCTTAACTATTTAAATCACTTTTCGGTTTAGTTTTGAAATAATTTTTTACTCATTACAAATTATTTCTGCTATTTATATTTCAGGCTAAAATTTTCCTGGTCCAGAAGCTGAACGTATTTTCCTTCTGGAATTTCCTCCCAGATTCGAAATTGAATGGTCCCAAAATTAGACAAGTGGTTTTACCCAAATTTTTTATGCATGGAAAACGTCTTTTCCGTCCAGCCAAATAGATATTTTTGTAAGTTGGCTGATAGGGGTTACCGTGTCGTATCCAGGAATGGTCAAGCTGCCGTCTGGATTCACAATCACTCGTTGTAGTATCCAGTCCAAGTAGATAATCAGAGGCCAAACATTAAAATTTGAAATTTTAAAAGTTGTGGGGGCTCCGTTAAAGAATTTATTTTCGCAATGTAGGTATGTATGTATCGAGTAGGCCGTCTAAAAAACGCTTAACTTTGACGGTTGTGCCAGCCTGAACCACTCCCAGAGTAAAAATAAATTCGCTCGATTTTTCAGGTCTCATTTGACGCTGTATTTCAACTGCGCCGTTGCTTATTGCAAGTGGCTGTGGTTGCGGGGGCGGGGGAAGGTTGAGGCTTAAAAGATGATTTGGGAGGCGGTGGTGGCGGCAATGGTGGTGGCAGCGCTTTTGAGATTTTAAGACCCATTCAGATTCATTCTTTCTTTTTGTGATTTTTAACTTTAATGATTCAGATAAGGATGGATTATTATACGCACAGGCGTATATAATATAGATCAGATTTTGCAGTCCGTCTACCGTCCGCAAAGCCTTCATTCTTGCTACTAGCATACCCTAACTTACACAACAGTTAACCACGATGCCCCGAAGGTACTGATATAGTTCCCGAAGGTACTGATAATGTGCCCGAATGTACTGTTAAGGTGCCCGAAAGTACTGTTAAGGTGCCCGAAAGTACTGTTAAGTTGGCCGAAAGTACTGTTAAGGTGCCCGAAAGTACTGATAAGGTGCCCGAATGCACTGCTAAGGTTCCCGATCCTTGAAATTACTTAATCTATACCAAACATTACGTAATCGACAAAAAACATTACGTAATAAATCACAAACATTACGTAATGGATCTCAAACATTACGTAATTGATCCCAAACATTACGTAAGCGATCCCAAACATTACGTAAGCGATCCCAAACATAACTTTATAGATCCCAAACATTATGTAAGTGATCCCAAACATTACGTAAGCGATCCCAAACAATACATAAAGCACATAATTTTTTAATTACCTGTTCGTATTTCTGTAATTTAGCAAGTTTTCCCCTTGTCTATTTCAGTGGATGATGATGCCGTGGCTTGTTTAATTTACTTCCTTTTCAAAATGGGGGATGGGGGATCACTTGAACCAGTTGTGTCCAAGTAAAACAATTTTACTACCACATTTCCGCTTTGTCGGGGGTTTGGATTATATGAGGAATGTACGTAATATGGAATCGGGCAAATTGTTCAATGTGGAAATTTTAAAGTAACGATCCATGATTTTAGCTTTATATTTTGGCCTTTGAAAAACTAATTTGTGTATGCTTTTCTAAATGAAGTAAGCGTCAGCCGGATTGGTTGGGCCAGACATGACTGACTGAAAACAGTCTTGTCTTGGCTGTCAACCCGACTTTCTTGTCGCATGCGAATGTTGCTGTACATTTTGTTAATATGCACTTTATACAAGAAAATGCCCTGACTTTGAAAGGCTGATGTGATTTGAGGTGCAAAAACAGACTTCATGCACCCGACTACAAGTGGGTATTTAGGAATATTTTCAAGATTACAGAGATTCGTAATTACAGAGATTGTATAGCAAATCATAGAAACTGTCCTCCAGATTCCTTTTGTAGTACTTGCTTTCATAAATTTTATGAAGACGCTTTGTTTACGTATAATCATTACAACATTGCAAATTATGATAAAATCTCGATAGTAGTATGTAATTATTTTGTACAGTTTGTGAAATCAAACAATGTATGTCAACATTATTGTGTCCACATCAACATGTGAGTCTACAGCTATGGGTATGGTGAGATACCACGACAACTCGTCAACGTGTTCAAAAATCAATCATTTGAACAAAAATGTTGTCAAATATGTAAGCTCACTCCATGCAATCCACAATGCTAAATATGCTTTTCTTAATTTGCAAAGTTATTGTACGGACTTTTTTTGGTTGTTGTTGTTGAGTAAAAATTATTATCAACATGTGGACAACTCAAATTAGTTTTCAAAATGGGTGTAAGGATTTTTAAATACATTCAAGTGTCCCAGGATAGTTGAGGAAATTATTTCTACCCTAGCTGAACTTTTTGGATGCGACTATTGCGTAAATAGGGGAATTCTAAAACTGTAAAAACTGTAACGAATTGCAAAATCTTTTTATGGCTACAGTTGGAGACCACGTTTGTCACAGTACAATGAATTTTACCAGTTTTATAATGAAAAGTTTTCATTCTTCACAATTTTAAAAATCTATTTGTTTGTAATTGCACGTTTCAAAAGTACACATATAATAATAAGGTTAGTACGACTAGGGACTCCTCACAAAGGAAAATTTATACCCAGAAGATTCCAAGTTAAAAGATTTTATTAGGTAACGGTTAAATGCAAGGTACGAAGGAGTACCTCTAACTAGGAGAGGTAAGGAACGCGGGATCAGAGAAAAGACCCTAATTACCACCTAATCATGACATGACTAGGCAGCTCTCAGAGAAAAACCCCCGATCCAATATTGGAGCGGCCGGGTATCGAAACCAGGGTTACTGTAGATCAAACCGGTATGATAACCACTCGACCTCACCTCCACTCCAAATATACCTCAACTCCTAATGTATCCACCTTCTCATATATGTAATTTAAGAATATTAATAATGTTTTTTTTTGTAAAAAAGGGAATCTTGAGAGTGTATGAAAGTAAAATTATAAAATATTTTCATCTACACCACGTCCCTAAATACATCACTGTAAATCTCCAAAATCGTCAAATCACGCTTCTAGTTTCTGAATAGATTTCTGGATCTTCTGGATTCTGGAGACAAGGGAAACCAATGGACGTTTTAACTGATTAAACGGCAATGGCCCCGGGCAAGCTGTGGGGTTTTTCACTTATTGTTTTGATTGTTTTAAAGTTACCTTTCAAACAACGAGTGAAGAATCTGGATATTTGTCTTCGTCATCATTTAAAAAGCATCGGACATAAAAATATTTCATTAAAAGAATAATTTTAAAAAATATATTCAATGTAAAACTTATAAAGCACAATATTTATAAGATTTTGTGCCACTTAAAAACTCCTAAAAGTATGAACTTTTTTTTAAATGTACACTATTGCAATTCTGAAAGCTGTTTATTACACAATTTATACGCTCATCAATTATTCTGTATATCCGTACTACAAACTGTATTTCTATGGCCAAACATATTAAATACGTGCTTTACATTTGAGATATCTTGTAAAAAAAAGTTGCTCTGCGATTAATTTTTTGTACATTCGTGTTATTCTAAACACTAGTTTTAGAATGAATACTCAAGTACACATAGTTCCCCAAACTACCAAAAACTGGTTTTGGAATGTTGTTAAACCATTCAACTGACATGTTTTTTTGAGACCGAGTTTTGCAATTTTTTATCCACAATCTATCTCTGCTTTGCTCGATCTCATCGGCGTCATCGTCATCATCACAATCATCATCAACAACCCACCACCACCCACTACTTATGACCTGGCAGCGACTTAAAGACTAAAAAACAGCTCACAAAATAAGTAATATGATATATAAATATATAATATCTCCTATATCTGTAATAATGTATACTTATCTCCTTATTTAAATTTTACAGTTTCTTGTATACTTTACTGTCACTAACAATTAGAAAAAACGTAACGAACCAATTTAAAACAATAAATTAGTTTATATTTAATTTCGTTATAGGACTGTAGGGCTGCTGGTGAGTACTCCGTAATGTATATTTATTTTGTTGAATTTGAAGCTCGTGTGGGAAGATTTAGGCCAAAATGCTGACAGAATCCACGTTTACCCTTGAGGCAAAAAAAACAAGCCGAGAAGATATATAAAAATCTGCTGGACCAATTAAGATTTTGTTTAGGGAATTTAAGGATTTTCTATAAAAAATGCTAAATTGGACGAGTTATGTCTAATAATCTCTGAATATTGTTTTTATATTTGCTTGCCTTGCCCTCGTCCAAGTTGCTAGTACAGACCGAAAAAGAAAAAGCGTCTGGAGGTACACCTTATGGTCCACAATGGAGATTAGATTTTCCAATGCGAACTTTGTGCAAAAATGTTTGTCACTTTAGGAAGTCTTAGGATGCATCTTCGTTCCATACCGGAGAGAAAGCACACAAATGCTATATGTGCGGGAAATTTTTTGCAGCCCCTCAAGGATTACAAAAACACTACATTTGAATGAAAAAGCTTTCATCTGCTCAGTTTGCGGGGAAAAATTTGGATGGCAGTTTAGTCTCAGATCTCAAAATAAAATCGATTGCAGAGAAGACAAACAACTAGCATGACCACTGTCCCTTTTTGGAATAATATTGTTTCTGAGCCTACTTCCATTCCGTCAGCTTTACTCAACCAGTCCTGGAGCATTGAAGAAATTTGCAATCTGCTGTATAAATTATTATTTCACGCAATCGTAAGATCTGCGTAAAGTTTAGCATAGTTCTTAGTCTTTATTAAGTTCGCATTTTTAATCTTAAAAGTGACAAACCATCATTGTGTGCAAGTAGGGATTCGGAGAGTGCGTTGGATTTTAAGATATGACAGACTTCCCAATAAATTAAGAGAAGATTTTCGATTGTGTCAACCATCCACTTTGTCCTCCAGCTTTTGATTGTTACGACTGTTCCAA
The DNA here is from genome assembly GCA_034699025.1 of Entomobrya cf. arborea Gr-Col-00668. Classification (NCBI taxonomy): domain Eukaryota; kingdom Metazoa; phylum Arthropoda; class Collembola; order Entomobryomorpha; family Entomobryidae; genus Entomobrya; species Entomobrya cf. arborea Gr-Col-00668. The sequence goes on from JAQIWN010001101.1 coordinate 11,046, forward strand.
GATTTTCCAGAGAAACGTTAGTAACAAATTTGAGCATATCAGAATTTTATCAAACCGCTTTAATCTTTATCTTATCAGCATTTATCACTGTATGATTCAACTCTGGCTTAACTGTGATGACTGCCGAAATTTGCTCCCAGCCTTTAATTGACAACCAAACCATTTCACTCCTAATTCTCGACTTTTCCTTCATCTTTAATAACGAGTTACAAGAGAAGATTCGGGAGATTGCTCACAAGTTCAAGACCCAGAATAATGACAGGTGCTGCAGTGTTATTGACTTTCAACTATTTTTGGCCATATTGAAAAAGTACGAAGGTGACATTGACACCTTGGAGTTTCAACATTTTGGTCTGTAGGAACGACGATCTTATCATTGCAGTGCAGCTATTTTTACAATTTCGTTTCATACAAACAAGCATACTTATTTACTGTCATTTACAAAAAGGGTGGAATTCTTGTAACGGGTGCCATCTTTTTCTATACCATCGTCTGGGAGAGTTTTCTATACAACGCGATACAGCGTATGCTGGTACTAGCGCGTTGAGAGAATTAGAATGCCCGGATGATGAGAAGATTATAGATATTTAGAAATACATTAAAAATAAATAAATCTAAATGGACGAATGTTATTGTGAAGAAGAGTATTGTAAGGATTTGTTAGTGTTAAGGTTTAAAAGTTGTAAAAAGGGCAAAGAATCATAAAACTTTAGTAATTGATTTTTATAGATTATTTAAAAGTATTTGTAATTTATGTACAGCTATTGAAAATACAAATCTCAATATCATAGTAGTGAAAAATCAAAATCTGCAAAAAATGTGCATTGTTTGTTCTTTATTTGTTTATTTATTAATAGTAAACCTGTTTTGCTTTTTTTAGTAAAGCAAATGTATCGGCTGTAAATTTTGTAAAGTCGCATCATGTGCAAAGAAAAGTAGCATGGAAAAGTTGTAGTAAAAATGTTACAGGTACGACTATTCTAGATTTGATGTCGAATTATATTTTGTCATTCAGCATACAAGTAAATGTGTAGGTTACCTTTCCCAGTGTATGAAAACTTGCGTGCGTTAAGTCTTGTCTTGGTCTGTCAGTCTCCAACAAACATTGTTTCCGTAGAAAAATTGGATTTGGAACCAACCTTGATCTAGAAAGAATAAACATTAGTTTTAAAAATTATGAATTATGAAAGCAGCATTTAAATTTGCATAAAATCTTACTTTAGCAAGACAACCATGTGTCTGGTTTACAGAGGCGATTCGGTCCACCGAGTTAACATCAGTTTAGCTTGGCGTAGAAGTAATGATTAACATTTCTGTCCTTGATGTGGTCGTTCCCTCAGACTTGAAATCATGATCTTTAGTCTATAATTTAACCAGTGGATCCATATTAAATTAATCAAGAAATTCGTAATCGTGTATTTTAAATGTTACTATTACTTACTTCTACAGACAATGTCTCTTTCACGTTCAAGATTTTTTCGGTCTGGATTTTATGCTTGATATCGCTCAAAGCCAAGGCAGAACTAGTAGTACTCTTATCAATTGGAGGTACAGTGGAAGGGATAATAGATCTGACTTCGTCATTCAAGTTCTGCTTAAAAATTGGTTTATACTCCGCCCCATGATGCTTAAAAATAACAATAAACAAATAAAATTTGAGCTTGCATTTTCAAAAATACAAGTAGTTGATTACATAATTACATGTTTTCCGACATGTTTTCCTTGGCAAGCTACGTGCTTGTCAATATCTTGTTTTTACATTTGAGATTTTTTCTAGAAAATAAATAAAGTAATAAGATTGGCTCGATTAAAGGAAAGTATGGCTATTGATGCATGTTGACGTGTTTGTCGACGTACTAGTTGAGCCCCGCAAGCTCAAAATTTCCAATTGTTTATCATTAGGTCAAGGGGAGCCAAAGTTTGCATTTATGCATGCAAATTTTTTCCCTGACCCCTCCTTCCCTCCCAAACTCATCCCCACCGACGTGTCCTACGCGACCTCCTGAAGTATTTGAATCTAGGATTGTAGAGCACGTTAAAAAACGTCCAAAACCGTTGAAAAACCCAAGGGGGTCGCTTAGGACAAAGAACTACGGCAAATTCAAAAATCGACCAATCAGCGAGCAGATATTTGGGTAGGGGGTGGAAAAATCGACCTTGTACACATGTAATGCTTTAAACATAATCTATACACGGACACAAAAGAGTCATGAAGTGCGTACACAGATAAGGTACAGTAAAATTAATGATGTACTGTTGTTTCACGACACAATTAAACATAATGAATTATTAATTCAATTCTGTGTTATATATCCTAAAAATTGATGAAAAACTATAAATATAATACTTCCATTTTGACAAGCTCTGGATCACAAGAGATAATGGTTGTACAAAGAGCAAAAGCATTCGCCAAGTCTTCAGGCGACATGTGATGGACCAGCTCCTCTTCCAATCCTCGACAGCTGTCCATCCAATGGACCTCCCAACTCAAAAAGTAAATGAAATCAGTGCTGCTTAGAAGACTTTGCCGGTAGTGGTGGGGGCACCACTTCTGATCCCAAATCTGCGGAAGATGAAGACCTAAAGGATGGAATTTTATATCTGCAAGAGAAATCGGAACTAAGTCAAGATGACTATTCTAAGCGGTTATGTTCAAATTTAGTGCTAATAATAGTAGTTATGTTGATGTCTACACAAATGAAATACAGTTTGGTGACAAGGAAGACTTTTTTGCGCACGATCTTTTTTCTGGTAATATGAGGTAGAAAAAAATGAAGAAATCTTTGTTCTCGTCAGGTATTATTTTCATGACAGCTGCATTTCACATTTTTTGAAAATACGAATGTATTTTAATATCAATCCTTCACGTACACTGTGCTATTCAATATTCCAATCCAAAAGCTAAACCAAAAGTTAAAGCTAAACGAGTAAGGTAATCTCGGCCCATTAAAAATACATAACCACTGCTAAACCTTCCATGTCTAACTGAAGGTAATAATACCTTTCCCGTGAATACAATAAAATTGAATGGTACAGTTTTTAACGCAGGAATGCACCTAACGTGCAGATACATTCAACGAGATGAAAAATGCAGCAAGGGTCTTAGGAGGGTTTAGCTTTTGGATTGGAATATTGAATAGTACACCGTGTACGTAAAGGATTGGCAGTAAAGCATTAATACATTCGTATTTTCAAAACATTGTGAAATGCAGCTGTCATGAAAATAATACCTGACGAGGACAAAGATTTCTTCATTGATGCATTCGTAGTTTAAGATTTTGTTAAAATGCAACCGTCGTGACTTGCCTTCAACTCCTTTCACATTCCCAATGTACGGGCGGTTCAAATCCAAAAAGGATACCTTTTCGTTCTACTCATTACCTTGATGGGTTGGGCGTTGAACGAATAACATTTCTGAAGTTTACTACTTTGGAACAAATTATACTGACGGTGACGATCAGTTTTTCTCTGAAGACGAAGAAATTGTTCTATATAAGTACAACATTTAACGATTAGAAAATTTATTCCGGAAAAAAATTATATTTTGGTTCTGAAATCTGTTGCTTTGTTCAGAGGGAAGCTAAATAAGTCAAGGATTTGTGTCTACGATAAAACTGGTGACTAGAAGCTGAGAAAATGGCTAGGAGGTAAGCTTTTAATTGAATCATTAGGGAATAGATATATATGCAATTTAAATTGTATTCGACAACGCGAAAAATATATTCCACCAACGGAGTCATCTCGCATCCCATTCTAATGTTCATTTGAATGTGAGACCATATCCCTGCCCGCGTCCTGGTTGCAGCTACAAAGCAAAAACAAAAGGGGACTTAAAGAAGCACCTTTTGTTCCACACTGGGGAAAAGAATTTTGAATGTGAACTTTGTGGAAAACGATTTGTTACTTCGGTCGACGCCACCTTCGCTCCCACACAGGAGAGTGTTCAGTGTGCAGTAAAGACTTTGCAAGTCCGAATGGTTTACGTGGCCGGCCGTGCAGCTAATAATAATAATATGGGGCTTGTTGTCTATTATTAGATTTTGTATTTCCGATCGTGTGTTCTCAATTAAATCGTTCGTATGAACATATTTCTGAATTTCCCTCGTTAGTAGAGTAGTCAAATAGTTAGTACTTGTCGACACTTCGCCACTCTCTATCACATCATTGAATACTTAGAATCATAGTTTATTGCAATAATTCTTCTTCCGTATTCCGGACCCCATCCCTTACTCAAAAAGTCTTTATGTTCTATGCTTATTGTTGTAGGGTTGATCATCTTCTTTAACGCATTCATACACACATCTCTAACTTTCTCATCTGCTTTTTGTTTGTATTTCTCCATCAAGTCCATTTCAACTTGAGAAGACAGTTTCATAACTAACATAACATTTCCAGAACACAATTGATATTTGTTGCATTGCTTATTGCATATTTGGTCCAAAACACTCGAGGTTTTGATTTCGATAAAAGACTTTTTTAATGTTTTCAATAAGATTACAAATTCAATTATATCATCGTCTGTCAACAAGGACAAATTAGTTTTGTCAGATATTTCAACGTGATTGCTATGAGTGCTTGCGTCACTGCTGCTTTATATGTAGCAATGACACATAGCTTCATCAGCAATGGGCAAATTGAAACTTTGAAGTTTAATTCATTTGAAACTAATGCTGCAGCGTCTGATATAAATTTTCTTTTTCTTCTTGTTTCTCTCTTTCGTCTTTATCCTTTTCTTCTTTCGTTGCATTGCACTGTAATTTGTTTGGCTTAAGAATGAGTGAACACAATCGCCCATCGGACGTACACGGTTCAAATGTCTTCCCCATTATATAATTACATAATGATTATCTTTTGAATTAGTTGACATCATAGTAGTGCATTCTACCGATGTATATGTATATTAATTGATGTACAAATATACTTACATCAGGAATTTCCGCATCAATGCGATATAGTTTTTCGTCCTCTTTAACTAAAATATTTTTCTGCTTTAAAAATTATACTAATTTAAACTGAAAACATCTAATATTATAGCCTAATTGGTAGATAGATTAAATGTTCATAGAAATAATGCGTATTTGTTTGCAAATTTAGTGGAAATAGTAATGTTGACCTAGCAATCGGTTCACAAAAAATTTCTGTGTCTGGAGCAAGCGATTTCCCATAATGTGACGTGAGATATTACCTTTCAAAATTATCTTTGTGTCGTTTATACTTCACAAGATCTCTCTTTTTATAAGTATTTGTTCTTCCATCGGAACAGTTTTTCAAATAAAATAAATATAAATAAATCTCAATTTATTAATTAATCAGTCGATCACTGGATGCTGAGAATGTGATTATTGTATTTGGAATCAATTGTGGGGCGAATAAATAACTTATGTCCACATTTTTTAAATATTATATTTATATATTTGAGGTGGTATATTCACGATTAGAATAATAAAATTCAAAGTCATCCCGTAATCCAAGACGATTTAGGAAGTCGACTACACAGAGGAAAATAGTTATTGTGTATATGACAAATAAAAGAATACATGCTGCATACAAAAGTAGACGTAGAGATTAAATGAAAAGTATCTGAAATGTTAAGTAATTAATTAAAGTGTAATATTAGAAATTTTATATTATGCTTTTATTATAGTATTTAAGTGCGTACCAGTTACTTGGTTGAGCTCAACATAAAATTAACAATATTATCCCTTTTTGGCAAGTTTACTATATAAAATTTAAAAAAAATGATTCTCAGTCCATCGCCATTTACACAAGATTTACAGTTTTTAATCCAGTAACTTGCACACCTACTCTTCTGTTTCTTTATGTACTACGTAATCGTTTATTTGTAGATTGTGATCCCATGTTACAGATATATGCGTTTAATAAAGGACAAACTCAAAATTATTAAACGTTTAGGATATTGTTATAAGACGTTTACTGAATGTACGGATGGTCTTATTAGTCATATCTTCATCTTAATGAGTGACAAAGTACATAAATCCAGTGCTAAACTAAACTGAACTTTGTGTTCGCAAAGCTTAAATATTGTAGGTGGTTTATGTGATCTTTTAGCTGCCAGTGAAGTGATAACTCAGTAGAGTACAAGGCTACTTCAAATGTCGGAAAGTTAGATACTGCATTAGATATTGAGGTAGGTACAAATGGTGACATGGGTACCATTTAAGAAGAAACTATTGATAATAAAGTTACCGGTGGTGTTAAATGTGTAGGAGGTAATTGTTTTAGAAAAAGTGATAATGGGAACAAATCCACCCAGCAGAAAAACCCAATTGATGCAAATTTTCAAAATTGAAGATTCATGAGTTCAATAGGAACGGTGACAGCATTTCTGCTATACACCACTAATTTTCCGTGGTTACTTGACGAATCATTTATGTCAAGGTTCCAGCGGTGCTAAGGTAAACCCAACATCCCTCAAGTCCTCCACATTCCAGTCTCTGACACCCAACTCTGGATTGTGAAGTCCTCCAGCTGGCTTTAGATGGTACTGGTACCAAAACGGTTCGCCCTCAACTTTATCACCTTTTTTCCTCGCCTCCAATTTCTTCATCTTCATACACTGGTTTCTTTCGTAGTTTTTACCCCGCATGGGGTTTAAGAAGAAGAGTCTCCTACCTGGTGGAGGGTGGGGAAAAATACTGGTTTTTTTTAATTTTTTAATTTAAAAATACTGGAAACATATATTCCGGTCTTAGCAAGGATGCCCGGATATTTGAAGTTGTTTGGGATGCCGAGGCACCATCAAACTCCACCACAACATCACTGAACTTCTCTGCAGTCTCCTCTGAATTCCTTGAAATCCATCAAGTTTGTTTCAATTGGCTCTGCTGGTGGCGGTGGTGGCTTCAATGACTATCCCTTCCCTCAGCATTATACTCTCTTCTGCAGCGTTTTCCTCTCCATTTCCGGCTGGGGACGATGGAAAAAGTGCATCATCCCCTAAGGAATTCATCCTCTCCTCTCTCACCATCTAGGTAACACAACAAAAACAAACCCCATATGTTACCTATCCTATCCATGTTGACTTACCTACTTACCACTTCGTCAAAAACTGTCCATACCTCAACTCCGAACGCACGGGACTTGACCTTAGGAATGTGAGGATACCTTCTAGTATCCTTAACCGTAGTCGCGAACTCAACAAAATGAATATTTTGAAATATAACTTTTTATTCTTCAGCAGGAGGTTACACAAAACATGTGTTGTTCTCACTCTCACCAAAGTAAAATCTATCCTTGCTGGGTAAAAATGTAAGAAAAATTTGCGAGGTACAAGTGTAAAGAATGACATGTAAGAGAAGCAAAGATTGCATATTTTTACCACAGTGAAAAGTGTAATTTTTGCAGGATGAAACATGCAACATATTTTTGTCATTTTCCAACTAAATATAGTAACGCGTCAACATTTTGTGATGTCACAGTAACTCAGCATTTTTTTAAAATGATGACATCTTTAAGATATTGCGTTTTTGCTACCATGTGTATTTTACCATCCTGAGCACATGCATACCGCATGCTCACAATGGCGGTGGAAATTATATTTTGTTTTTAATCCCATTAGATGACAAAAATGATGTAAATGGTAAGTGTAATTTTTTATTACACAACATTTATGTTCCAAAGAAGCAGAAGATGGTGAATGGTGACACATTAAAAATCGCAAAAATTGGAGATGAGCAAGTTTTTGTTATTTTTAAACATTTAGTGTGCTTCCATCAACATACATTACAGTAACATAGGTTCACGTTGCTCCAAATTATACATAAAAAACAGGTTTTGATTATTTTAAAAATCTTATTTGAAATAAAGAATTCTTTATTCCATTTTATTAAAAATTGACTCGCCGTTATGTTCTCATTGCGTTACAGACCATTTATGTCCGAGATAGATGTCTCAAAGTCAATAATTTTTGAAAAGTGGATTATGTTTAAAAAGAATAACTAATGACGTGTTTACCAAAATAACTGCTGATTTGGCTTGATTAATAACATAACGGCCATTTTAAGGCCCTGTTCATTCGGTTTCTGGCTTGATAAGGTTTTGTCATTGTATACTAACGGGGTACATTCAATTAAGGGGCTATATTACATGAAATGGTTACTTTCGATTAACCGCTACCGAGCTCAGGTTTCAAATATATTTTTGAAATTGTTACAGCGAAACCAGGGTGTAAGTTTTTGTTAATTAGTTGTTTACGAAGCAAAAAAATTGACAACAAAATTAACGTAACGAGACCGTACTCTTTGATGCTTTATTACAATCTAAAATGTGTACAAATTTGTCTTCAACAAAATCTTCATAAATAAATAAACGTTTTCTTGTTTAAGAAAGACTGATATAGCACTGAAAGCCTAAATTACACGCCATGCTATATTTGCTTTAAAGGTTTGTAATAATTACCTCAAAGTTCAAAATAAACCGATCAAATTAGTAGTGAATACAAACGTTTGAAGTTCGACAACAAATAAAAATTAATTTAAATTTTTAACTAAATGTATTTATTTTGGTTTACCGAAAAACCTTTAGCTAATTTTTGTAATTATTTAATCTTATCTAAACGATAACAGGAAATGCCATAATATAGTATAATTTATTTTTCTTTCACTCGACGCACTAATTTGAGTTTGCATACAGCTTCGAGAGTAAAATCCAACACGACTAAATGCTAGCAACAGCAAATTATCTACAGATTGAGAACTTTAATACGCCGATAACAATCTAGTTTCTTGCTCATATACATGTATTCAACTATTGACTGGAACAAACGGGTTGTTAGCATTACAACAAAATCAGAGAAGATGCAGAATATCTTAAATTCAAAAATTGCAAATATTGCTGATGCTATAAATAAACCAGCCAAAGGTATCATACAAAGAGCATAAATATCATTTTGATTTTCACCGTCTTGAAATACGTCACTGTTTGAAATTCTCGTTGCTTTCTGTCTCATATCTTCTGCTGTAGTTTTAAGCATTACAGACCACCTAAAGAACTTTTGCCACCAATCTTGAATCCCACTTTGGAAGTAGTAAATTGGCCATGACAAAATTGCTTTTGGAAAGTACCCATAACATTTGTAACCAACCAAGTGTTCATTAATCATGTCTTTTACAAAGAATTCTGGCTTTTTATCAATTTTAAAACGTTTTACAATTGTCTAGCAAACTCATCAGGTACTATAACTGCTAAATTGTTACATGCGTTCATGTGATGCTCTAAAATTCTTGAAACATTTTCCTTGGTACCTGGTTCCCCGTCGGTCATATTCCAAGCAGGAAACATTTCCGAATATTCCAAATGTGTCCACATGTTGTGTGGCAATATACCTTTTAGAGAGTTGAAACTTTTCCATTCCGATGTTTGCCTTATAAATATGTTCGTAATATACAAAATTTCGGAAACTATTGGGAAATCTTCATGTTGATTTTTGGGCAAGCTTTCGTTGGTCACCTGGAACCATAGTTTTAGACGGTTGTAAAACGACGGTGTTAGAATATAACGACGACTTAAAAGTGGTTTTCAGTTAAACTACCAAATGTATCGTATGGCACTAAATCAGTGTCCAGTGTTAGTCTTCTGATATTATCACCTTTGTAAAGATTGCCCAACAACACAATTACTAGTGGTATAAAACCAAATGTTAAAATAAAAATAAACTTGTTTCTTAAATTTACATCTTCATATAATTTTGAGCCTTGTTCAATCAATATGCTAGATCTCTAGTCTAAAACGGTTGGTGGATTGGTTATATTTCCAAGCTCGATTGGATAAATAAAGCCGTTGTGTGGATTCGGAATTGGAAAATATCGTAATAGTACGATTGGCTTGAAAATTAGGTCAAAATCAATGTTTAAACCGGGATAATTGATCACATGAATTGCACATTCTAATAAGTCATCTACGATAGATATGTCCCTATTTGCGTCTTTTGGAAGATATTTTTCTAGGGACGATTGCCAATGAGGTTCAGAGTATATCTCACTAAAATAAAAAAGCTGTAAATAGCCATAGATCGAAATTGATCTCCAATGCATTTTACTATTTTCTGGTTTCCCTAAACGCCGGTACTCCAATAGACACTTTAAACAGAAAAAAATATTGTTTCAGTGTCTTCTCAACTGGAAAAATTGTAGGCAAAGTAGCACACAAAAAACGTATTTATTCGAACAACAGCTTTTCGGTAAGATCAATTATTCAATCATTTAATTATTTTAAAATGAGATCTATGACTTTGTGAAATATTATCCAAATAATATAAAAGGTTTTATTGTTTGAAAAACTAATTTAAGAATAAATGTACTAGAATTACACAAATTTCTATATTATCCGGGCAATAAGAAAAGTAAACCTTATTATTATAACTACAATCGTCTATGACGTATTTGCATGTTTATGGAGTTTGGGGAACGTGAGATGTATACACGTGCTACTAAGCTTATATCAGATGGTTTAATTAGTAAAGTGTTTTACATAAGTGGTTATATTGCATTTGTGAAGTTCGCTAGAAGGCTGTCACGAAAGTTTACGGGACATGGGCGCGTAGTATTGAGTTTCATTTACGTAAATTAAACCTTCACCGTTGTCATAATAGTCAATTATTTAAAAATGTTTTTACGTAACACTCGAGATTGTTTAGTACTTTTAATTTTATATTAATTGCAGCGCATAATCACCATATCAATATTGGGTCTTCTAATGATTTTATAAAGAAAGCTTAATACTTGGGGACAATAATGTTAACCAATCTAAATTTATAAATTGATGTGGGGCTAAGTTTCCTTTTGGGCCGAAAATGACTCTTTTTGCAAATATATATTTAATGATGACACAAATTATGTTAACTAATCATTGCTAAAAACAACAAAATGATTCCATATTTTAGAGGGATAAGTTGCTTTTAAACAATAAAACTAAAAAGACGTTATTCGGCTTCAAGCGAAAAACCTTACAAATGAAAGTCACTCTTAATTTAAAATTTGAAGAACTTTTAGAAATTCAGAGTTCGTGATTGAGAGTAAATAGGTTATCCAAATTTTACTGAGTCTACTAGAAACATTTTAAAGTAGAGATGTAATTAACACACCAGCTTGACTCCAAAATTTCATTTGAATCCAATTGCCATTATTTTGGCTTATTTAAATGCATGTAAAAATCTATGTTTCGATTCTAAAATACAGCTTAATATAGAATGAAATTAAATTGCATTGTGAATGACTCAATTACAATTTCCAAAATTGGTCAGCATCGGCATCTCAAGCTGCGACATAAAATTTTCGTTAGACATGCAAAACCGACTATTCAAGAATTCTGTTCTTGAACGACATTTCAATAGCTCCAAGCATAAATTCCTCCGAATTAAACATAATTTGAAACTCAATTTATTTTATTTAAAGCATGTTTGCATATTCTAGCAAATACTATAATTACGCAATAAAATGAGCCAATTCTATTTTTTATCTCTTCAATCGACAACATCTGTATCGATACAAACTACAATAAAATTGAATTGAAGACCGTTTGGATGAGATGTAACTAAAGTTGTTATTCAACGATTGCATAGTGCTTTGTCCGATGTGTAAAATTTTAGATTCAAACAACCGGGATTTGACCAAAGAAAGGCAATCAGAAAAAAACCGGCAAACCTTCCTTTCAAAAATTGCAAACGTTATCAGGGCTATCAGTAATCCAGTCAAAGGTATCATACAAAGAACATATCATATCATTTTGATTCTCATTGCCTGATGAAGTATCACTGTTTGCAGGTCTCTTTGCTTTTTGTATAGCTTCTTCTGATAACACTTTAGGCTTCTTGAAATGCTTTAATGCCTTACCGTTCTAGTTTTAACTAAAAATTATGAATTTTTTCACCCATGCTTCGCATAAATATAACTTGTCATAAATGTTCACGTGTTTTCAACTTATGCGATATAGTTTGATAATTTAAGTGATTCATGTAAGTTGTTATATTAGATTTGTTACGTATGTTGAATTGCTGTTATGAAAGCTTTGAAATTGACAGCACGTGTTTTCTTGATCTTGCATAAATTGGAGCAGTGCAGAAACGTGATAGTTTTTTCCTAAATCTAAATTATCTAGTTCTAGTGACTAACTAGGGAACTCAAAAAAATGCCACTCGCAAATCAGCAAGTGAATAGTCAATTCTAGATCATTTTTACGCG
>JAQIWN010001102.1:0-23239 GCA_034699025.1 Entomobrya cf. arborea Gr-Col-00668
CATAGAGATAAAATATAATACTGAAGAAAATGTGTGTACCACATCGACATCATTACAGGAGCACTAGGCAGTAGGCACAAACAAGCGTAATAGTAATATGCAATCTAAACCGGTTGAATAAGACTAGAAAAGACAAAAACTGGAAACATATTGCTCTGCTAAGCAAGTGGATGTAAGAAAATACATGACATGCATATTCCTCCAGTTCCAGGTTGAAACTTCCAAAAGTTTTGCGTACTTCAAAACAAATGCCATGCAAAAAAGCAGAGAATTCAGTGAACCTAGAAATAAGGTGTACTCAAGTCAAGTAGACTTTAGAAGAACTATCTTTTACGTAATATCAAAGTATCAACTATGCTCCAATATTTTTGTCCAAATTTACTTTACCCTGTGTAGTAAAAAAATCAATCCGGTCAGAATATGAATTCCTCTGACTCGACTGGACTGTTTACAGTTTACTACAATATGCGACGACATGACACAACACAGGTGTCCACAATCATCAGAGGAGTCTGCTAAAGGTTTACGTAACCCTGCTCTGAATACAAAATCAGCAAGAAAAAATTGATTGGTGAAAGAACGCTTTTTTGTCTTTACACAAATCAAGAAGAACAGTAAAGTGTAATCGCCAAATATGTATTGTTCTTCTACAATGAAAACTTATGATGCGGAAAAGAAGGACTCTTGATAACATGGAGTAAATTAACTATGATTTAAATTTTGTGTTAAAAAAAGAAAAGGAGAAAATAGATATTTTTTTATAAAAAGTTTAATCAACCATTAAATTTGTATAGGTAATTTATAAACTTTACTGATTATCAATTTCCAGGTACATGCCTTTTAAAGTGTCGGTACTTGGCTTTCTTACCGTTTTATCGTTAAGTACATTAAGATTACTTTTACTTGATATTAATGAATTCATAACTAGATTAAAATCTTGTACAATTTGACTCTTATCTTCGATATCTCCATCGATAATAGTTAACCTTTCCTGATCATCTAAAACTTTTAACGTTGGTAGTGTCACAGTTCGATAAATTTCAAGTTGTTTCTTAATAACTTGCTGCGAAAAAAGGTCTTTATGTAGGGGGTCGTTAAGACTTTGAAGCTTAATTGATCGTTGTCCTAAACTCCGACCAAGTTCCACTTCCGTACAATCTATTAATACGCATGGGGGTGGGCGAACAATAAGGTTTGGGGATGGAAACTGCAAAACACAATTTATAGAAAATACATATTTAAAAAATAATGACACATTATTAGATTACATACAAAGCAAGTCCTGTCACATATTGTAATTAGTATTGATGTAAGATAATAAATTATGTATTTCACCTTTTCTTCAAACGATTTAAGTTGCTGAAGGCTTCTAGGGAATCCATCAATAATGAGAACATTTTGTATGCCTTTTTCATGTTGGCTTATTAAAATTAACTCGTCTATTCTTCTTTTGATGATTTCCATCACCATTTCTAATGGAGCAAGCTCCCCTTGAAGTAGTTTCGCCTTTGCTTTGTCTACTTTGTCCATATTGTAGCCTGTGTCACCGTCGGGAAGGCTGAAAAGTCCTCGTAGCTCACGCCCAATACTTAACCACGAGCATTTCATGCTAGATGACAACTTTTGATTCAGTTGCGAAAATGTGGATGAAAGCAATGATTTATTGGAACCAGGGCCGCCTGGGGATTTACAAAAAAGTTTTTAGAATAGAAAATGTCAAACAAAATTAAATTTATTATTACTCCAGAAAATTTTTTCGTCACGCCTTTGAAAAGCTGGATAAACCTACCGATAACCCAAATGACCATCAAACGAATAGGTGGATTTTTCTTGGTATCAGCTTGCACGTCATTTTTATTCTTCACTGGTGCTTTCACCGGCATGGAAGGGACTGGAACTGGAATCGGTGCGTTTCTAATCAATTTGTCATTTTGTTGCGACTGGCGAAACGGAGCGTCATTTCCTCCTTTTGGGTCATTAAGCACGGAATCAACTTGCTTAAGAAAATCTTGGTAGACCTCAGGAGGCTGCCTTTCTCCATCGACCACGGAAAGTTTCTTGAGCTGGTCGAAATACTCTGCAACAGGCAGCACATGCTTAGAATAGTTCTTCAGCTCCATCCTCGCGAGTTGCAGAACGGTATCTCCAAGTTGTGAGCCATATTCTATTTGCTTCTCGAGTATTTTCAGGTGCCAATTTAACAATATCACACGGTCTACACGATTTACCTACAAAATAAACATGAAAAAAGTTTGCTTTACTAATTACATGATTGGCAACTCTTACTTTCCACATATTGTAGAATTGTTTTGTGATTTAATTTTCTCTTTTTTTCAACTTTTCTACTAACTTTGCGTTCATATTCTACTACGTCCCGCATGGATCTAGGGTAGCCACTAATAATAAATCCACTCTTGACATTCATGGAGGAGGACGCCAACTTCATTTCCATTTGTAACATTTGAATTAAACTTGTGGATGAGATTTGACCAAAATCCTGTAAACCTAAATATTACAAAAACTCATCATGTATTCCGTTCATTCCACTTGCAGTATTATTTCCCTTACATTTCATGGTCATATTTCTATCAACACTTCTCTAATAGCCTTTTTTGTTTCTCAAAGCAATCAATTTGAATTGTATGTATGCTTGTTTTTAACTTGATGTAGCGTATTGATGCATTGAATTCGGTCGGGCAAAATATCATATTTACGCTTCAATTCCGTCCGATATCAATTCGCTTTAAGTCTCATGCTACCCCAAAGTTCTTCCTTGTGTACTTTCTCTTCGCTTTTTAATACAAGAATTGTCAACTTTTTTTTGCCAAGTTATTTAGTGTTGGCAAAAAATATTGATAAAATGGTTTTGTTCAAACATGCAAACATGTCATGCATTAAATTTAATGCGACATTTGATTGTAAGTAATAATGCGCATCCACTATACACACCGCAATAGCGTGCAGTGCAACACCGAGCCCTGGCCTTACCGTTAATGTAGATATCAAGGTTACAGACAGATACATTAACGGTAGTATATTCTATAACTCTACAACTAACTACACAAAATATATATATTTGTATGATAAGTCAGTTTGAATGAGTGTTTCTAAAAAACATCTTGTAATTTGCTACGTTATAAATTATTACTTCTATTCAAACTACTAAAGCAAATAATAAAAAAGAATATTCAACAATACCAAGTCTTGAGATTTCGTAATACATCATTCCTCATTTCGTGCATTGAGTAAATTAGTCAATTCTAATTCATGTCTACCTACTTATTATGCTAGAAGCGGACAGAGAAACAGTGAGTGCACAAATAAGAACGATGGGGACGGTGTGTTTAAAGCTATCGCTTCAAACAGCAAGAAAAGCTTTTGATGTACATCTATTTTAAGCTATCTACCGGTTAGGTTCTATCACAATCACTATTTTTAATTGCTTATAAATACATATAGCTACGGTAAAAAAATAATAATCATTTTAAAATTACGAAGCTCACCGTTGGTGCTCTCGCTCATACCATTTCCAACAATATGCTGTTGTATCAAGTCAGTCATATTTATGTGGACGGTTCCAGGTCGTTCCTGGACAAGTCTGTCACAATGAGTAATTTTTCCTGAGCCTGGGCCTCCAAGTACAAATATTATAGGAACTCGAGGGGTATCTGCCATGTCCAATTTTTCGGAATGACTCCCTTGACTTATTGAAGCTAATACATTTTCGTCTTGTTCTTCCGCCCCATTTCCCGGAACAAAACGTCCATCAGGGTCTAAATCTGATGATGTCAACGTTGTTTCTGTAATGGACACCCACAAATACATGATTCCGAATTCGCAAAATTTACTTTATAATTTAAAACACTAATTAACTGTACTAATGATACAAAGTAGAGAAAAATGCTAGGATCACACACGGCACATTATATGCTATACTTTAAGGAATATAAGTAATAAATGACTTTTCTCTCAATTGGCCAACCAATTTACATAAAACTACTTAAAAACACCACTCACTTCACCAACCAACTACATTATTAACCAAAATTATACTCAATTATCGAAATTTATTTTCGCACCTTTTCCCATGCATATACCCATTTCACCACAGCAGTGTAAAGTATCGTTGAAAGGCAGAGTTCCTTGACAGGAGAAAGTAGGTAAAGTCCTCGTCATGTAGAAAAACCCGAATATGAAGCGTCCCTGTACTGATTGTTTCGTTCCTTGCCATCATCACAATTACACTGTCCCAAACAGCGACTTTTTTGGATACCTGCTGCTGCTGCTCCGGCCTGCTCGCCAGTTTGGTCGTGAGAAGGGTGGAAACTGAAAACTAACTGTCTGTCCCAACAACTATTTCAACTTACTCTACAAAGTCTCACAATTCAACAACAATAAAATGACTACGTTAACACATTCCATATACCCTTTTATATACACATACAATATGTACATTGTATTGTGCCAAACTCATCATGTCAGTTTTTTTCTTTATCAGACACACTTACAAAAAAACAGCAATATCGCCCATTTTTTCGAGTTACACAAGTTTGCAGGTTAACCACAAACTATGAGGCGTCTATCCATCCTCAACAACGATATAAGATACATACATACATTTACACAAAACAACTTTCCTATTTCATTCTTCCTTTTGTTCAATCACCTTTTCTTAACTTTCTCCATACATAAAAAAAAGAGTAAAATGCTCATATCTACTTGACGGTATCGTTACAACTCCGCCATGTGCAAATGTCCCGTCCATCCTCCTCAATATACATAATAAGTTAGAATTCAAAATTACATAGTTAGTACATATTGCAAATAGCTTGGACTGGACTGGCCTAGCTTCTTGGGAACAAATAGAGTTACAACATACTTTCTATTCTAATAAAACCCAACTTTACAATATCTCCCATTTCCCATAAAAAACGCTTGTTTTCGTTTTTTTCTTGCCATTAAAGCTCTCGAGCCCCCTGAGCTGCGAGTGACTGAACGAGTATCAACCTTGGCCAACATACGATGTACTATAAAGTAATAGACACATACTCCTCGACAACGTCATCATCATATCATTAAAGTCGATTCGATGGACAGCACAAAAGGCTCGTCCGTCCGTGTTACACTTTAAGTGGTATTAAAAAACTTCTACCTACATTAAACAACGACATCTACATCAAATACATAAGCTCCTATTAGTCACTACTCTACTACTACAACTATTTATATTGTTCTCATAATATAACAACTAGCGTCCAATATTTTTCAATGCATTTTCCTGTGAGTGTGAGATAACGCCATATGACGTGAATTTCTTTTTCTTTCAAGTGATGACTGACAAAGTTGTACAAACATGTATTATGCATATTTTGCGTGTTCATTTTTTGCATTTTTGTTGATGCATTGTGTATGTATGTTTTTATATCATTGTCAATTGTATGAAAAAATATGAAATGTTCCTACATTTATCGTTTCGTTAGACCTTTTGATTCAATCAGGTGTGCCCCTCCTTCCAGTAAACATGGCGAGTACTATTGACTATACTGACGAGTGAATATTTTCTATTTTGCAAATACACTTATCACTCGGACTGAATTGAAGTTGCTGTGAAAGCAGTATTAGGTTCCCCCAATAACTAAACAAAACTTCATACTTTTACTTGAAGCAAAACTAGAAGTGATAAGGTAGCAAGGTTACATCGACATGAACCATCTTTCACTTATTATCGGTTGGGAGGGTTTAGGACGGAGGACAAAAACTTGCCTTTCGAATTATTGAACTTGCTAGCTTACGTTATGATGGAAATATGGCACAAGTTGTCTGTCAGTGACAAGTACAAAATGTGGATTCTATTCAAGTATATACTAAATTGCGACTTACTTATGTACGTGTGGTTTTTTTTTGTACATTGGAACACATCAGGTCATGCATGCTTCTTTTTGGAAGTAGATATTGTTGACGTCTGTTGCTGGCGATTTCTTTTTGACATTACACGAAAAGAAAAGAAACTAGGTTAAAAATAATGATATGCTTTGAAACGGTAATTTTGGAAATAATGACAAACTTAAAAAGCTTGCTGAATGGGGGAAAAATGCTATTTCAAAAATTGTATAGCGATTACTTGACGATAAAAAAGGTTATTACCAACTTCACATGTAATTATGGCTGGAAGTAATTTTTACAATCAGTCGTACGATCATTTCCACTTGCAGTGACACGACACAACAAAACATCAATTACTGCATGTTTCTAAATTTTCTAATGCTATGCTGATGCCAGTAACTGATAACGTAGAAATGGATAAGGTGTATGCTGTTCAATCTCAAAAAATCGACATAGCTGATATGTAGTTCGGAAAAATAACCCATTTGCATTATAATTTGCCATCATTCGATAGTTTTAGTTTGAGTGACCCCTACAATTTATGTATTTATTTCATATGTGTCTAATGAAAGTATACGATAAAAGGTATGACAAACAATTAAATTTAAAAACTGGAATCGGAATGTGGGCAAAATTGTTTTTGGAAAAACGCAACGTTAAGCTATATAGTGCATTATGAGATGTCGATACTATAATAGCTTCCTTGTTTCAAAAGCAACTACTAAAACCAATATTTTAGTCTCCTCTTCTAATTAAAATTATTCCGAAGAATACCCGTTCTAGAATACTTAAAAAATAGATATCCATTTATGTGGTTGTATTACGAAACAATAATCACTAACAATGACCACTATCATCGATAATCACATAATGTATGATTGGACTTTAGGATTGTATTCTAGTGATAAATTTGGATGTAAATTAGAAACGTAGATTATGACGGGGCATTTTGCGAATTCGCGTGGTCATTTAACGTGAAGTGATGCTGAAAGTTTGCATAAAACAAAGTAAGTTTAGTTTAATTTTTCATTTACTTCTTAGTGCAATTACAGAATTTACGTTATTTGGCATTTCATCTCAAGTAGTATTTTTAATAGTTATCATTTTTCACTGCTATTGAATTTTTTACACGAAACAATAATAGTTCGTAATGAAGACATTTTTCCCAATTTTAATCTACATTGAAGTATGAATCCATTCTCTGCGAGTTCCCCGGATTATTTGTTGCTACTTACTAGTAATATCATTTGCCTTCGAATGTACTTTAGAATTTATAGCTCTTCCTTAGATGTTAGATACCATGATACCAAATAACCTATATTTGCTGACATTTCTTAGATGTATTTTTGTCAAATATTTGGACGTTGAACTACCTCTTGTTCAGTCATTTTCTAAATGAGAATGTAAGCGGTTCTTAGCAGTTTGATATTGACTAATATTTCAAAGGAATTTTCTTAGATTTCTATAGCTGTTCAGTTAAGGGCTGTCGTGTGACATGAATGAACATGATTGAGATGCTATGTTGTCGATGAAGATGGAGAGTATCGTAAACACTCATTTCGGTCACCTTTAAATGCTTCGCTTCAGCTTGGCCAGCGGATATAAAGGTCACACTTGAACTTTGTTGGTACGACCGACTTAGTACTGAAAATGCAATGTCACTTTTTGACGGTTTTATCAGTAAATAATAAGAAAATAAGAGTATTTAAAAGACTTTAAGTGCTATTTTATCTAACATTTCATTTAGATTATCAGCCCATTTAAACTGAATGATCAACAATTTTGAATAAAAAAATGTTGTTGAAAGCCTTTACTCTAGCTAATTCTTGAATTTAACAATAGCAGTTATGACAAAGTATTATTCGGCTTAATTTAGTATATTATGCATAATTTAATCAGCTAAGCTAAATGATAATCTTGGTGAAATTAGGATTCAAAAATATATGATAAAATTGTCGACTAAATTCTCTAACTGACAGATAACAGATATAGCAACACATTACAAACACTTTACACAATACATTATGAATGGGGAAAAATATTCTACGTAAAAACGTAATTCGTTCGAACACGAAAACAAATTTCGAATATAAACAAGCAGTTTTGACCATCATATATTTACAGTAAGTACTACGAGTCTGCGATGGGAGGGAAAATTCTTATTAGTTTTTTCATACTTATAACAACGTAAAAGCAGGTCATTTGTCAACCAATTTTTACTGTGACCATTCCTTACAAAAGTGGTACAATTCAACAACATAACGTATGAACAAATTAACAATGAGGAACTTGTGCACCATGTTGCATCAACATCGCAGCTTTATCCAAGGCCACCTGTACACTATAATTGTTGAAGCCCTGATGTATGTATTTTCTTTTCAACTGATGTGGTTCGCTTTTGCACCTGAAGACGAGGAATAAGTAATTACGGGAAATTTACGTAATAAGTACACATGTTGTGTTAACTGATAGAAGCAATTCCAATTTGAGTCTTGTACAACGTTGTAAATGTAGAAGTACAACTTTAGCTATTTTGGATTCATCAATACTAAATCACTCAATTAAGCAACACCGTAGGCTTTTCCTAATTTTTATTTTTAAGCACGCTGTTGTTTCCATTTAAAAATGATAAAGCTTAAAACAACACAGTATCATATTGCCCCTTTCGCACGTATTTTATTTTCGGTCAAACTTTGCTATTATGTACAAGGTAGAAATGAGAGGATGTATACCTGAAATCCATAAAATCGGTAGTAGAGTCGATTTTGACCTATAATATGATTAACACTAATTTCTATACTCATTTTCCAGATTTCAAATGTATGTTAATTGATTGTTGTTTGTGATTTTTATATTCGGTGTAATTATAGTAAGCTATTTATAATTTCAAATTGATTTTTTAAAAGACTTAATTCAAGCTACCAGGTGTACCAGAAAAGTAGGAGTGAAATTTTCACAGATTTGCGCTAACAATACATCAATAATACATTCCGATTTTTTTCTTTTGAATGCATAATTTACGGAGAAAAAAGATTTTTTATTCAGTACTCAGATTGGCTGAACTGAAAAATTTCGGAATAGGCAATTTCACCTATTAAAAACGCCCCGAGACTGAGAGGTTACCGTAGATAAGACATCTTATATGTTTTAATTTTGTCAAACTTGATACATATTATCGAAAAACCAACAAAACTCTTCAAGGTAATGTTTAATGCAGGAATGGATAAGAATAAGGATGGCAAGTCTGTTGTTTAATGTTATTTAATCAAACATAGTAATGATAATCAGATCAATAAACAGTTGTTTTTACTTATAAACGAATTAAATGGACATATGTACTATGTACAATACCGCTGAATCAGGCTTTACTAGTTCTTTTCTTTATGACGCAACCCATGAACAAACCTAATTTAGCATACAAAAATGGAGACAAGTAAAAAGGCATTAAAATAAAATTACAATAATTTGGTTGGATTTCATTAGAGCAATTAAAATTCATAATGACACCTTATTTTGAGCATCTTTAAGTAATACATCATGCGTCATTCATTGGACTGCATGTGGATTCAAGGTAATTAGCACTCTTATCATGCCTTCATGTAACTCATCTTCAGTAATTAGCATTTCTCACACGAAAGTCACAAACAACAACTACTCAGCTACAATGAAATTAAACACGTTTTACAGTTTATTATTCCATTAACAACAAGTCTTCCGCTTTGTGCACTCCTCTGTCGTTCTTCTGTCTCTCTAATTGTTCTCCAGAACGTGTAAATGAAATGACAATTGACCTTACTCTTAAAATCTTAAATAGCTAAACTGCTTGTCTGCATTTAAATGTCTAAGAAAAGTGTTTGGTGAAATGTGAGTGGGAAGGGAATCAGTCGCCATTTTGAAATATAACTCTTTTTCAAGTGGGTAAGGTGGGACAATGTTAGGATTATAAAATAATTTCTTACCACTTAATTTCAACTGTACTTTGAATTTCTACCCGGTGAAAGTGTGAAATCCCTGTAGAATAAAAAAAATGGCTCACCCAACATGTCACAGGCTTTCGTTGACAGTGACTGCCAAAATCGTGGCATTCTTTGATATGGTAAAATTAATTCAAATTAACTTTTTCATATTTAAGATGATGGTCGCATAAGTAAAAAATAATTATAATAAATGTTCTTCTTACAAATTTGCTTGCAGGTATTTGGACTCTTCGGTTTAATATGGTTTGTACTGATGCTGGCAAGATTTGACATAATATCGTTGGACCCTTTTGAAAACATTGCTACCAATAGCACAAAAACCAATGAACAATTGACACCACTTGAGACGACATCTCATTTCGCTTTCGCTGTAAATGGAAAACAAGGTTAGTGATGTGCTACTTTTATTTTTAAATTTTGGAGCATCGACACTCAAGCGTTTATGTTATATTTTCATGATTTATGCAGTATAATTTAATTCGTTCAATTAAAAGAAAATTAATTTATATTTATCCCAGAATTTGCTGCCAATCATAAAGTCATAAACTTATCACTAGTGGCTTTCTATACACTGGTGAATTTGGCAGTCTTTGTGCTCCTACTGATTGGCGTGTACAAGGTACCTATGCAAAAATATGAATGCAAAAACTCTTCACAATTTCCATTTCTAACAAGCTACTTTTCAATTTTGACAATTTCGTTTTCTCATTTTTCCATTTTCAGAAAAGCCCGGGCTTGTGTCTCGTCTGGTTTCATATTCGATGCGCAATATTTGTTTTCAAAGCTATTATTTTGATCATGTACATTATCGGAGGAAGACCTCTCTTTTCCCAGTTGCCTTTCATTATTTCAATGATTGCCCATTTGTATGGGTTGTGGGTGGTTAACTGTTATGTGGAAGAACTGAAGACGGTTCAGCTTGAGGAAAAAGTGAAAGAAGCTGAAGAACAGAGAGAACAGGAAGCGAGGGAGAGGTCCGACAGCGCTTATGCCGTTCCTAACGGTATTGAAGCCCTGCAGAAAAAGAGGTTGGAAGAAGGTCTCAAATGATCCTCCAATCAAGTGATTAGTGCTCTCCTCATTAAATCAAAATTATACTTATTATTAATTTACTAAAAAGCTAATTAGCATAATTATCAATGCAATAATTTACAATTTACTGTGTAATCTCTAAATTGAAAACGATCAATAAAAATACTTAAAATACAGGAGATCACAATCATAGAACTCAGAATTTTTCAAAAACATTGTGGAAAACTTGAAATATAAATGAACATTTTAACTTATGAGGTCACCCGGACGAGTCATCATGAGGTCATGTCAGGCTTACAATACAAAGAAGAGGCACAAAGCACATTTCTCTGCGCAGGTGGCAGGCGAATTGTGACTTTGTCCTGCCTTTGCTTGAGTTTGGGTTTATGGGCATCGTGAGACAGACTCAAATGATTCAAGTGAACATGCCGCTTTTATTTGCCCCATTCATGTTACATATTTCCTTACGTTCATTTGCAATACATGGAGACATACAAAAGACAGTCTCGAGAGTCGAGATTGTAGCAATTATCAAGAAGCCCAAGTATACACGACGACACGGTATACCAGGTTCGTTCGTAATAAGTATAGTATATTTCACATGCTATATTCACTCGGCGTCGGCTAAGCATCATATACCCCCATGTATTTTATGTATGGTAGTATATGATGCTTAGCACGACGCCGGGTGAATATAGCATATGAAAAATATAATAAGTACCTTCATTTTTAGCTGGCTGTGTGCTTTCTGATTTCTGATGATCTTTCTTTCCCCGCTGAGCAGAGACTTGGATCGCTGCACTCCGCTCCAAAACAAGTCGCAAGTATAGTTTTTCATAATTCTCTGATTTTTGGAAATGGAAACATTCCGAAATAGTTTGGAAGTGGGAATATTCACCGTTGAAGGTGTTTTATCTGTGTGACATTTTTAAACCTAGTTACATAGACAGACTGACCGACTTAAAAAAGAGGAGTAAAAAGTGATTTATTGTTGCGTAATTTGAAGGTGAGCTATTGACATTTTGTCTTCCGGTTTAGTTAAAACTTTAATTCAAGAATATAAATGAATGTCTCCATGTAAGGAGAAGTCACTGAAAATAAGGTTATTGCTGAATCTTGGCTTTAGGCTGATTGCGAAGTGTTATTCGTTACTATAATATTTATCACCATTCAGCGAATTATTATGATTAGTAATATGATGAGGATGATTTTGAATTTGAATATTATTGGTTGTTTGCAGTTGGAACTTGGCAATCTACCCTATGTATAACCAACAGATGAGAAGACAATACCTGTGTATGAACTGGAAGTGAGAACTCAGTGCCGAAGAGAGTTGGGATAATGATGTCCCGTAGGCGAGCCAAGATTGAGGAGACTCAGGTGAAGGATGGGAAGGAGAAGGAGCATGCGAAACCTGAAGGGAATGGGAGTAATGTTGAAGATGAAGAGATTTCGCTTACATCTTGGTTGAACCTTTACCAAGGACTTGTGGACTCGACCGCCGATTTGCTGAAGGATGAAATTAGTAACATCAAAAAACGGAAGATTGATAGAAACTTGCTTGTTTTACAAGATGAAAGAAAACCGGAAGCTGTTAGGTTAAGTAAGAATATTGTGACGGGATTCAATGACTCCATTTCAAAGGCAGTGAAAGATTTGCAGAAATTTGGGGCAGACATGTCAGAAGAACTTCAGAAACGTTATAATCTATCAGAAGACTGGATGCTATCAGCTTCCACAAATGTATCCCTTGTTGGATCAGACATGTATGGGCCTGCTTTCCGGAAGAAAAAGGAATTGGAATTGAGTCGCTTAGGTCTTCTATTGAATGATAGCAGTGATGGATCTTGTAAGAGTGGAGATAAAGAAGATAATGTGGGTAATCATGTCAATTCAGCTGTTGTGAATACAGATAGTTCTGAGTTGAGGGGAAATGAAAGCCGTTCCAGTGATGAAACAATTGTTCCTGAATCTGCTGAACAAAGCCAGCAGAACGCGGAGATTGACGGAGGAAGTGAGAAGGACACTCGCAGAAAAATCACCAATGAAAAATCGCCGCCTAGTACTCCTAAAAAAACAGACATTGTTGTAAATGGTGAAGTTGAAGATGACGTCAATATGATTCCTGGTAGTGAGGATGAAAATGATATCAATGGCGAAGAAACTGTAGCTGCTGATGTTACTGATAGTGCGTCTCCATCTCTCATGAAAACCAGAAGAAATTTAAGGATTAAGCAAGAGAAGACCCCGAGAAAGTCAACTCAAGATTCAGCCAACAAGAGCGCCAGTAGTAGCAAAAGTAAGGACACCCCGAAATTCAACAGTGCATTCTCCGACTCTTCAGGTGCTGAAAGTGATGGGAGTGGAACTACCTGCATTATACCTACTAAAAAGATAGATACAAACAAACCAGTGGAAAAGCCACTACCGCTTGATCCGGTAATGATTAAGAAGGAGCGAAATACTGAGGGTCCTAATTCAAAGAAACTGCTCGAAGAGAAGTCTGCGGCTGCAGATAGATCTGAATCGACACCTAAGAAATCAGTTCAGAAGTCGGAAACGACACCGAAGGAAAAGTCAGCACAGAAGTTGGAAACGACACCGAAAGATAAATCTGTACGGAAATCAGAAAGTACACCAAGTGAAAAACCTGTGAACAAACCAGAGTCTACATCTGCGAAGAAAGCTGTGAAGAATTTGGTAAAAATTAAAAAAGAACCTGAAGACAGAGAAACGCAGCGTAGGAAGGAGGATAGTTTGAATGTTTCAGATGACACTGTTGATAATATAAATTCATCACCACCAATGAACGAGGATCATAGTGTACCTGAATCAGGAGGGGACGACTTAATGAACTTTTTGTCGCCACCTCCTTCATCTCCAGTGTCACCACCACCACCACTTGAAATTGATGATGATGATGGCATGGATGACGATGACACAATGACAGTTTTTGTTGAAAGAAAACCAAAGGTTAAGGAGTCAAAATTGGAATCTCAGTTACCAGATACTCCGAAGAAGAAAGCGGGAAAGGAAGATGAAAAGGACAATTGTAATGACACAATTGAAATTAATGATGAAGACATTGCTGATGAAGTACCGGCTAAAAATGAAGAATCGAAGAAAAAATCGAATAGGAAAAGCAAAGAAGAGCTAGAAGCCATGAAAGCTGTGTTGGGATCTTCCAGTTCTGATGCGGAGACTCCGAAGAAAAAGCAACGTGATGCTTCGAAATCGAAGAAAAGTGATGCCAAATCGAGCAAGAAGAGTAAAGAAGAATCGAAAGCAACGCGAAGTGTATTGAATTCCTCCAACTCAGAATCGGAAGCTACCAAGAAAGATGATGAAGAAAGCAAAAGTTCCAGTAAAAAGGACGATGCGGAAACAGAGGAGAAGAAAGGTGATGATAATAGTGCTACTGCCATGCAGAAAGTGGGCACTCAAGCGCTTTGGAAGGATGATCCTAAACTCAATTCAGAGGTGATGGTTGTGAAAGTCATGTTGGAGAAATTGTCGCCTGCTATAGAGAAATCTCTGAGGGATGATGGATATGTCAAGCTGAGCGGGTACAGTAAATTTAAAAGAAGAAGCCTTAGCCAGTTACTTAATGGGAATGAAAGCTCAAGTGACACTGACTCCAGTTTAGCATCAAATGATTCTTTACAAGCTTTACAGAAGGAATTAGATAAACTGTAAGTTACAAACTGTGCATCTTTCAACTTCCACTTACTCACTAACAATTCCACGCACAGTATTTTGTATTTTGAATAGTATTGAATGCAAAATTGTCATTAGTTTAAAATTGGGTCCTTTTGTTTCTATTTTCAGGACTAGGAACTCAATAATAAGCACTATTAAGTACAAAAAGAAATCTGGGGGAGGGAAATCTGAAAAGAAGCTTCGTACAAGGAAACGTGCGGAGAAACGACATCAAAATGATGAGCTGGAATCAGATTCCTCTGGTTCAGGTATGCAGTGAAATAAAACGAGATTTTCAGCTTTTTATTTTATACATTATATTATGCAGCAACGAAATAATATATAATCTTTATTCATTTTTGTCCCTAGGCTCCAATGATGATAGTTTAAGGAAATCAGCATTAAAACCAGATCCTAAAATTTTTGATGTTGACATTGCTTCCTGCACCGAGTCAGATCTTGATCCAGATTCTGATGATGGCACGAAGAACGACAAGAAGTCCCCTCGCGCTACTACCTCTTCCAAAAAGCCTGATCATGATGTTAAACGTGTAAGTTAACCTAATTTAGCTCACTTAGGTATTGGAGAGAGAAACAGTAGAATAAACTTATTGTTAAATTGTGTGTGGAATTTTTGCTATGTAGAAAAGGTATATTCAAGCAACTTTAAGTTCCTCCGGATCTGAGAAGGAGCACATGAAAGCTGTTTTGGGGTCGGATAGTGATTCGGACAAGAAGAAAAAGACTCGAGTGAAGAAAGAAAAAAACTCATCTGATTCGGATTCAGACTTCATAGCTGTCAAGAAGAAAGTATCTAAAAAGTAAGTATAGTGTTAGTGTATTATCATTAATATAATTGATGGAAGAACATGTTTGTCAGAGTTGGCTTGAAATGCTTACATTTTCTTTTTATCGCAGAAAACGTCACGATTCAGATTCGGAGGCTTCATTGATAAGCATAAAAAGTACTGACTCTGATTCAGATTCCGATTCTGACTTCAAGAAGACTTCAAAGCGTTCGTCCAAACGGCGTAGGGATAGCTCCCCTGAAACCAAAAAAAGGTTAAGCGAATGGCGAATATTCACATTCTTAAAAGACTCACGCAGATAGTATGATAGTTTAATAATCATTTAAACATTATTTCATGTAATTGCATAGGAAAAAGAAACGAAGGCGAGTTGTTACGCATGATTCAGACGATAACAGCAACAGTAAAAAATCCGACGATTCGGATATCGAAGAAGTTCCTCAGGTTAGGAAATTATTATTTATAGGGTCCTACCACAAAGTAAGTTGTTGATTATTAGGTCATTTAATCTTGTCTAAAATGTACTTTTATGTGTTTATTAGGATGAAGAAGGAAGTTCTCAGAAAGGTCGAAAGAAAATTCGGAAAATTTTGTCGAATAAGGAATTAGCTAAAACAACTAAAGAGGCTGAAAGGGAAGAAGAAGCACGACGGCAACGTCTCACGGACAAACAGAATTTGGTGAGTGTGTTTTTTGAAGTTCACTTGTCATTTAAAAATGAAGTAAAAATGATTGTGGTGATAAATTTTTATTGATTTTGATCTAGTTTAATGGAATTCACAAAGCTGTCGAGTCCGACAAAATAGAACGATTGGTGCTCGACTTTGATCCAGAAACTAAGGAACCCTGTGTTGAAGTAGATAAGAGTATAGTAGAAAAACTAAAGCCTCACCAAGCAGAAGGAATCAAATTCATGTATAATGCATGCTTTGAGTCCATCGACATGATTAAGAAGAAGAAGGAACCTGGTGGCTGCATCCTAGCTCATTGCATGGGTCTGGGAAAGACGTTGCAGGTAAATTAGTAAATTATTTCCAACTGTTGAATTAATTGTTTTGTAAATATGTTTAGAAATGAGTTTTCATTCAAGTCTTCAAGTTGCTTATTTAATGTCCCTAAAAGTAGTGATTTTTTTCTTCTTCTCAGAGTATTGCATTCGTGCACACCTTATTGACGAATGAAATATGCGGGATAAAGACGGTTCTAGTAATATGTCCTCTTAGTACAGTGAACAATTGGTACACTGAGTTTCGCAACTGGACTGAAGACGCAGACGACCAATTAAAACTTCATAAGTTATTTGAAGCGAAAAGCAGTGCTGCTTCGAGGATAGATTATTTAAAATCTTGGAGTAGGCGTGGAGGAGTCGGGCTCCTTCATTACGATATGTTCAGGCGCCTGGCGGATCCGAAGGGAACAGCAAAAACAATCAAGTCTTCTCTAAGGAATGTAATAAACGAAACACTTTTAGACCCAGGTCCGGATCTGGTTATATGTGACGAGGGCCACTTGTTGAAAAACTGTAAGTCGATCCTTTCTCTGGCTGTTAACAACATACGGACTCATCGCAGAATTGTGTTGACTGGAACACCCCTCCAAAATAATCTCGTGGAGTATCATACTATGATGAACTTCGTCAAACCTAATCTACTTGGTACATTGACGGAATTTACAAATCGTTTCGTTAATCCCATCAAAAATGGTCAACATGCGGACTCCACAGATTATGATGTCAAAATTATGAAGCGTCGGGCCCATGTGCTACATAGAAAGTTAGAGGGCTGCGTTCAAAGATGTGATTATTCTATTTTGGCTCCGTATCTTCCACCTAAATACGAGTACATTATTAACATCAAATTGTCGGATAAGCAGGAAGCTTTGTACAAACAATACCTGAACACTATAGTCGACCAAGATCCTCAAGCGAGACGAAGGCATCTATTGAAGTATTACGCTGAATTGGTAAAAGTGTGGTCGCATCCTATCGCGTTAACTATGAGAAGATCAAACAAAGTTGATGAGGAAGCATCAAGTTCCGAGGATTCAATCGCGGATTTTATTTGTGATGAGAGTACATCTGAAGGGGACTCTGAAGGAGAGGGAACTAGTAGTAAAATCAAAAGTAAAAGGAAAACTCGAGCACAGGCAGCTAACGATCCTTCAACGGATAAGCCAGCTACCTTGGAAGATGCTATGCTCGCTGGTGGCTGGTGGAATTCTATCTTACCGAAGAATGAAATGGATGATGTAACATTAAGTGGGAAATTGGTTATACTACAAGAAATCTTGAAGACATCTGAAGCAATCGGGGATAGGGTTTTGGTGTTTAGTCAATTCTTGACCTCACTGGATATTATTGAAGAGTTTTTAGAAAACTGGGACCAAGAAGCCGTAAGACAAGAAAAAGACGAACCTATTACTTTCCCCTTAACATCAGGGCCGAAAGCTGGAAGGTGGCGGCGAAATCTTGAATACTTTCGCATTGATGGACAGACCAAGGTTGAAGACCGACACCGGGACTGTGAAAAATTTAATAAGAAGTCCTCACTTTCGAAGTAAGTAAATAAACAGTAATATATTTTAATTCTTTCTACTGACTGCCTAATATTGTGGGGATGAGGAGTAAATGCTAATTTGCCTTATTGACACTTATAGGGCGAAGCTGTTTTTGATTTCAACTAGAGCTGGAGGACTTGGAATAAATCTTTATGGGGCTAACAGGGTGGTGATTTTCGATGCAAGTTGGAATCCGTCCCAGGACATGCAAAGCATTTTTAGAGTCTACAGATTTGGACAAGTTAAACCATGTTATATTTATAGACTTATTGCTCGAGGAACAATGGAAGAAAAGATTCTGAGGCGTCAAATCACTAAGCTTTCCTTATCATCTCGCGTGGTTGATGAGCATCAAATTGAACGGCATTTTAAATTTGATGACGTGAACGAAATGTACGTGTATGACGATGAAGATCCATCCTCCAAGGATTCTGTGTTAGCTGTACCAAAAGATCGGCTGTTAGCCGATTTGCTCATGTCGCACCGTCAATGGATTCGCAGCTATGAGGAGTTTGATTCTTTACTTGAAAATAAGCCAGATGAAGGTCTAACGAATGATGAGAAGGAATTAGCTTGGGAAGAGTACAGGATCGAAAGCGAACGGCAGAGGCAGTCCAACATTAATACTACTTCCAGTGCCACTAGTGAAGCTGAAACGTACATGAAAGTCAAAAATCGTCTGGTTACTAACCATCCGGGTGCGAGTGCGGAACAAATTGAGCAGGCGACTCGTCTCTCCATTCAAGTGATTGAGAAGATCAGGGGATTAAT
Source organism: Entomobrya cf. arborea Gr-Col-00668 (assembly GCA_034699025.1). Taxonomy (NCBI): domain Eukaryota; kingdom Metazoa; phylum Arthropoda; class Collembola; order Entomobryomorpha; family Entomobryidae; genus Entomobrya; species Entomobrya cf. arborea Gr-Col-00668. Next base: position 18,728 of record JAQIWN010001102.1, read on the forward strand.
ACTCATTCAGAATAAATACCCACAACAGCAACATGCCTTATTGGATGCATATTTGAATCCTCTTAAAACTTGGTTACAGAAAGCAGTTAGTCCACAGACCCCAAACCCCATTAGTGCAGTTGTTCCCGGAGAACCGATTTTGGATCCTGTGCCACAATGTTTTTATGATCCATATCCTTTACAGCCAGTTCAACAGTTTCAATTCCCTCAATTCCACTACACACAAGCGCCAAGACCACCAATAATAAGACGAAATCAAGCTCCTGGTCTTTTGCCACAAGTAACTCCCCAAGCTGTCCAGAATATGACACAAAATATGAGACATATTGCTTCTGGACAACTGCAGCAAATGGTACGTGGATCAAGTAGTTCATACAGGCGAGATGTCTAGATCAGCATCCTTTTTTATAATTTGTACACCTTATTTTAAACTTTAGTTTCAGAGAAAGTATAGTTGTTTAAATTAATTGTTGTCTAATTTATGTTGAAATTGTCGTAACTACAATAATGGGAAGGTATGTTTGTACATGATCCATAGCGGTTTGATGTGATTAAACTTGGGATGATTAAGTTAGTATAAATTTAGGAAATACCTTTTGTACTAGTAATAATCAATGTTGAATTTATATTATTCAATCGCAAATTAATTTAAGCTGAAAAACGTTGTTATGAGTGGATAAAATATGATACCATTAAAAATGATCAAATTATAAACTGTTGTAACAGTGAGCATATTTGATTTCTTTATTTAACATACAGTATGGTGCATAAATTAGCTAAACTACTTAGGATTATAACATAATAATGCATACAAATCATTAATCCATAATAATAAGTATACTTTTTAAAATACGAATTGTTGGCTTTTGGCTTTGCAAATGAGCTCATTGATAACAATTTGTCGAAATTACTAGTGGTACTACTCCTTGTACTGTGATAGTAATTACTTCTGAAAAAGGTCCCTTTAAATACGAGTGCATTCAGTAAGATAAAAAGGCATTTTAGAGTGAAGATTGCAGTTTGTAGAATTGAAACAAAGAAGTGCAATTTATGGCGAAGACGTGTCAGGAGAATAGTTACTTGTGGACGTGTTATAAGGCAAAAATTACGTGATTTGAAGTGTGGTGCAAACTAGATATCTATCAATATTTAAAAAGTTTTTTTTTTGAAATCTCAGGTCGTACAATGTTGCTTCAATATTTCAAATATTTCGCGTCTTATGTTAATAAAGTTAAAATATTTACAAATAATTTGCAAGATGCAGTTTTATACACATAGATTTCTACACTACACCTACAGTCAGTTCAACGAGCAACTGGACACATAACTCATGTCACTAAAAATTATATAACTTGTGCTAGCAATTCGTTTTTCGAAAGGAGGGGAATTTCCTGTACAGTTGCATTTCTACAAGAGTTGACCAATCAAAAACGGTAGAGTTTAATAAAACAGATTTAATGGACGCTAGTTTCTATCAGTCCAATGGTATCTCTAAAATGGTTGTATAAAAATTCAAGATTTTGCTTTTCTGTAAACCTTAAGTGAAAGTTACTTACAATAGATAGATAGGAAAATTTTCCTAACGACCTAACTACATATCACAAGTCATTTCATGACCACAACGGTAACCCACATAATATACATACTTTAAGATACATACCAGACCACCATCTTACCCGTTAGAAAAAGATAAATTACGTTTCTTAAATTAATATACATGTATGCGAAGAATAAATTGGATAATTGAAACGTCAGTATGAATTCTCGTCAGCGTTGCTTTTAGAAGAGAAATATTTTATGCCGAAAGGAAGAATGAGAAAGTTCGTTTTGTGGGAGGTGGGGAGATCTGATACACACAAACAACATTAACGAACCACAGAAATGAGATTGACGCTTCTCATCATTTCATTACGCCGTGTTCACGACCACACGGCATGCATTCTCCTGTTTCGTGTGAAGTTCCTTCATGAAAGCTTTCACCACCCACAGTTCATACACACTTCGTAAAAGTTCAGCACTATTTATCACAACATCAGTTATAGCCGTGCAGAAACCTACGGTGACTATTAAATAGACCACGTCAACGAGACACAAGATGAAAGAAATTCGCCACCAGAAGAAGCATACCCGTAAATTTTCCTGAAATGAATATTAAAGATGGAAGTCACATAGCAGTTCAAAATTCAATTCTACTTCCATTCGACTATTTTTTTACAATTAATGAACATTCGTTTGATCCATACCTGTTCAGCTCCTATGAAAAGCATAATTGACAAAAATAAGTTCAATATGCTTAACAGCAGAATGATAAAAACTTGGAATGGTTCAGGAATAAGATCGTAAACGCAATAAACTTCCGGTTCCCCAACAGTTTCGACTATTAAAAATAAAATAAAACACAATATGAATTTGTAATTTCAGAAAATGCATACTAACCAAACAACATAATAGCATTACAACCTCAAACTTACCAGTTCCATCACTTTTTATATTCGCAGCAGCTATAAGCAGTAGGAAAACTCCAGCGGAAATTGTGCCCATCACAGACAATGCCTATAAGTTCACAAAAAAGAAACCTCTTTAATAATTTAATTTCAAAAGTTGAAATATGGAATATTTTATAACAATACCATTATCATACCATTTGCAATATGGCCAGAAACTTTGTACCCTGCTTCAGGCTGGACCCACAGCATGGTTGAACCATGTTGCTGACTTTTTTTTCTACCAGCCTCTTTCTATCCTTTTGCAAGTTCCCGTATGGATGCTGAAGATGAAATAAAATTGGTGAAAGGAAAAACAGGAGGTTTTTTAAGCTTTCCTCTTTGTCACTTGGCCTGGCTCAGTCTTTCCTTAAATATTCAGCAGCTGGGTCGTCATATAACGTGTTTTTTCCTCTCAAAATGTGTAAAGCGTATCGAAGTCGAAAACACATGGAATAAATCAAAGAGGACTTTATCCTTTGATTTTGCGGAGGCATGCAAAAGTGTTGGGACTCTTGCTTTTTTGTCTTTTACTTTCACCACAAGCTATTCTTACGGCCACAAACAAACGCGTTGCTCCTTTCCCCAGAGGGTAAGTTTGTCTGTTGAACATATACACAAGGTCCTGGAGTTTTTTTCCCTCGTTTATAACGTTAATCTCTTTAAGCGTGCTGATAAAGCTGCGTGCTGGCAATATATTATCGTTTTCTCGCCTTGCCTTGAGGGCTTAAAAGGAAACCAATATTTTCCAATTCATTTTGAAGGCTTGATGGAGAAAGTATATAACGTTACCAAGATGCTTAGTTAAGAATCGCTATGATGTGGTGATGATGATGATAATGGAGGCGTATTGGTTCGGTTCGGTTGGAACTCATACGAAAAAAAATCCTTATGTTTATTTTGTGGGAAATGTAATAAAAAAGCTGGGAATTACTAGAAGTGAAATTTCTGTAACTATTGCTCACAAATTCTTTCGACGAGTACGTGTTGGACACTCAATTGTCTTTGACTTCATCATCTTCCCTGTCACTACCTTTTTCTAGAAGAGTAGAACTTCGAAATGCTCGAAGGAGAGAAAAAACAGGCAAGTTAAACATTTACTGAATGTATTATTAGTATAGACGACACTTAACAACCTTGTCACAAAATATTAGTGAGTATACACATACAATAAAAATGGAGGGACTAGAAGAATTGGGAGACAACCTCCATCATAAGTTCTACCTTCTGAGCAACTGCTGAACTGAAAGAGATGTGTTTTGATACTGGCTTGTTTTTCCCTTCTTAAAAAAATGATGGAAGAGCTGCTACGCAAGGACTAGTAATTTGACTTCCTTTTTTCTCACGAAAAAACATGAAAATCAACCTTCGTATATAAACCCCTTGACTATAACAGAAAAAAAAAACACAACCACACTCTTCTCAAACTCTTTTCTACGTTGTTGCTCTGCTTGTGTGTCTGTGTTCCTTTCACTTTTCTTTACCTTTTGTATTCAGACCTCCAACTTAACGCATTATCCAAGACCAAGTTTTTTTTTGCAGAGATGCAGACTTATGAAACCTGTAAAATGTAGTGGGAAACTGAAAGGGAGAAGTTGGATGTGAACGCTTTTTATAACCATGTTTCTTTCCTGAGTTTTTTTTTGTAAATGATAACACAGTGAAAGGACTGAATTAGAAAGGAGGAAAGGAAAGGAGCTAGCAAAATAAAAACGAGTAAGAGAGCAGTTTTCTCACAGCAGCATCCGTAGAACAACCAACCAGGCAAGCCAAGCCAGTATCAACGGTTTGGCTCCAGTGAACCTACGCACCTTGTACATGTTATCTACTGACATACATTAAAGGTTTGATGGGAACTGGTATTATTACTGTGATGCTAGTGTGGAGGAAGTATCTTCAGCCAGAGCCAGCCAGATTTTAAAGGGTACCGTGAGAAAAAAGAGAGAAAAGACGGAATAAACCTGACAATCAGCACATAGGTAACTTGCGACTAATCAGATTTTGCTTAATCTGAATGCCGTTTTAATTT
>JAQIWN010001103.1:0-23231 GCA_034699025.1 Entomobrya cf. arborea Gr-Col-00668
TTCCAACACCACAGGAAAACAGACAGTGACAATTAGACTTTGTAGTCTGGAGCACTAAATCGGTGTTTACCATTCACTTAATCAGCCACTCAAAAATTACAGTTTTGAATAAGGAAAGGACTAATATAAAAGCATACTTGTTACATTCAAAGTCCATAAACTTTCATATTTATTTCAAGTGCTTTTACTCACACAAAGAACTATTGTATATTCTTGTAATTATGCCACAACAATTTCACGGTGCCACAGGAAATTCCTGGTTATTTCTGGATTGTGGTGAAAATTCACACGCAATCATTTTGTTCATTACATTGCAAAATGGCTTGCTTCATTAAATGGAATAATTTAAAAATATACTAAGAAACGACGAAAGACTTAGACTGCAAAGAAAATCTATACAATTCTCGAGCTGGTGGTCCTTTTAAGCTAATTTTCTCATTAGCACATTTTCGTACTTCAAATCAAATTGCTGAATGCCCTAACGCAAGTCTTTACAAAAGGGAATTTCAAATTTGAGAAGATTAATGGAATATCGGTCTAATTTTAAATTGCACATGAAACAAAAGAATCCTTTCCAAAGCTGGTTTACTATATATTACCAAATTTGCAATTAATACTTCCTAAGATACTTTCACAATAAAAGTATTCTACTAACAATAAATTCTTATATATTTTTTTTAAATACATACTTCTTAATTGCCTGTTTTTGCAATGCCGCAAATTTTACGTTCCACCATTCTCTTTAATGGCTTTTTTTATATAACCAAAATCTTCTCGTATTTTCCCAAAAAAAATGTGTGGTAAAGTTTACACGTGTTCGTATTTCATGTCAAAATAAACTTTGCACTTGTTGTCTGTACTTTGAAATTGGGTATTGGGTAAATGAATGAATCGCACGAACGTGACGATGTCTTTTTTGATGTCATCAAGAACCATGTTTAAGTTATAAGAACGTCACTTCTACAAAGTGACTGACAGAAGTGAGTACTCTCTAAAAGCAATGAAAGTAGTATATAGTTAGACACTTTTTTCAAGTATTTTATCTTAATAATGTATGCACTAGCACAATTTTTTGTTAAACAAACACTCTTGATCTGGACAATGCGTGAAATGGATTTCCAGTAAATTTTCGTGTTTCATGTAGTAAAGTGGTACTACAAATATAAATGGTTCCATGCAAGTGAGGCTTACGCATGATTGCTAATTTGCTAATAATTCTGTTGCTTATGGTATATTGACAGTACAAACTGAAGAGAACATTAAGTAAAACTTTTTAGAACACAAATAAAACATGATAACTAATTACCTTCAGGTATAGTGCAATTTAGCAACGCCGGAGTGCCGAGTATGGACACAGTGTGGACAAACATTTTATCACACGTACGATTTAAAAAATAAAATAAAGAAAATCCTGCAATCTTTTGGCAGTTATCCTGTCTAGAGTCTAGACAGTGATAATATGATGACACATAACGTCATAACATTACCAGTAAGAGTTTTCTTTATCCCGATTGCCCCTTTTTTCTAAGAATAAAAGACCGACTGTTAACAAAAAAATATAGAGCATCCCAACTTTCTTACTGACGACCTGGACTTTGTTGAGAGTACTGTGATTGTGCTGCAGTATTGCCCAGATTTTTTCCCTATTTTCTATTGTAATTTGCCAGAAATGAGTACTTTTAAACTAGGGATACACGCGTAAAATAAACTTGCTACACATATGAAAGTTTATATTTACACGCATTATTCTAAAATTAACCTACCTGACCTTTTGTATCAGAATATCCATTCGTCCCAAGTGATAAAATGTAACCCAATTCTATTAATACTCTTTACAGATTTAATTATACTTCTTCAAAACAGGGAAAAGTTGAAAAATGCATGAAAGTTGTGAGGATAACAATGCATAACACAGACAACATCACGTTTTCAAAATTTAAAGATTGTGTATTAATATCTATTTCTTCGCAGACAAGTAAATCTTTGCTATTTTAAAATAATCTCGTATGCATGATTGACCACCACTGAGACTTCTATCCTTATGCACAGTTACACCACAACCAAAACCAAGTCTCAATTCAAGACATCCATTACGTTTACATGATCTCCTATACGTATGAATCGTATGAATACATGAATAATTTTTCTGAATTGTAAATGTTTACTTTGACAATAGTTTTGTATGTAAACCCTGAACCTCTCAAGGTTTATGGTCACACTGACTTTGTTCTAATTATATCGCATTGTAATGCTAAGGTATTAATAATAGCCATTGTTTCTTCTGGGTAGATATTCATGCAAGAAGCAAGTATCATTATCATTAAGAAATTTTTACTATATACAATGCAGACAGATGACATAACATTTCCTTATGGGTTAGTAATGTTACTATATAATAAAGCCTTACTATGATGATAGGTTGACATACTGGCAAGAAGATATCCAACTCTGTAATCTTCCATCGTGTATTTTTCTTGGTCAAGGAATGATATGTAGTTTACACAGTCAATGAAGACGCTTTTTCTTTTAAAGAAAAACGTATACTTTCTCAAGAGAAAATCTTGATGTGGTATTGGTATTAGTCCGGTTATTTAGATTTTTTTCTTCAAAATATTCAAACCAAAGTATTTGAAACTTGTAATGACATTCAACGAAACAATTACTGTTCTCTGAGAAAGCACCGCCCTTTAGTTTAGCTGTCTGATATGCTAAATCATTGGTTGGTACTGATACGTCTTATCAATTTATAATTCTTTTAGTTTTTAAATCGCTATATCCGAATGGTACACACTGATAGCGTTATTTTCCAATTTTGACGGCTCGTGATGATGATCTGATGATGATGATGGAGTATTGAATCGAATGGTTGATGGTTTTACTAGAAAAGTTTACATTGCCCCATTCACCATTACATTACAATGCATAAAAGTACAGCAGCAGGAACAGCAGCTATAACTCCAGTTTAAATGTCTTTCCAGTACTTTTCCCCCATTAAGATTTAGTGAGAACTATGATGAATATAGCCATGAGAGTAATTATATTATATCATGAATGGTAGTTGTTGTGTGGTACAAGTTATGATGATGGTACTACCAAAGTGGATGTTCAACTTAATGACTTTTGATAGAGAAGAAGTACCAGTAGATATATAATGTACATACATACAAATTCACAAGACGGAGAGAATGCTGCTGTTTTATAAGGTAGAGAAGTGCATAAAATAGATGCAATCAGTCATGAGCATGAACAAAAGCATCTATGTTGTATAAATCCATAAAGTGGAACAATGTTTGTTAAACTGTGATACAAATTAGGTTTATATTTATTCCTTTCTCCTGATATCCTTATTCCAATTCTTGTCTTGTGCGTATTTGTAAGCACGTATGTACGTTTCTCTTTTTTATCACTTCATTGTTTAATCAGGTTTCTTCCACATAAGAAGATTTACGTCATAAGCAATGTCACCTCAACGTACTGTCAAAATTTAAAACGCTGACGATAACAGAGAAATTGATGATGGTTTGATGAAGACAACGACGTGATACGAAAGGAAAACAAAAATGGTATCTACATGGGATGTGTGGTATTTGTTGTTATTTTGATTTTTAAGATGATCCTCCTCGATAACCTTAAAACTGTTTACGATGATGATGTGATATACCTTCTTTAAGCCTTCGTAGAAAAACTGTTCCGTCTTTTATAAAAATGATATTATGAAACTGAACTTGGTTTTGATAAGTGATCAGAGAAAAAAAACTATGAATATTTTATAATTAGTTACGATATTATTTCATAATCACGGAGATCCCAAGACCAAAAACAATAGCAGTAGTAGTAAAGTTATTTTTTTTATCACACAACAACGCGAAGAAAATGTTTTTCACAAAAGTTAAAAAAATGGAATCCAATTTCCTGATTTTGTAGACAAGAATGTTTTCGAATTATGGAAGATTTTTTTATTATAAAAGTTGCATGCAAACTACAACCACCTTTTCATGTGCAAAGACTAGTCATCTTTTCTTCTTGTTCGTCGTTGTGTTCCCTTTTGCCCCAATTGAGAAGAAAGCAATGGGCAATAGCAGCAGCTCCTCTAATTATTGCCTGATACAATACACACCGTACCTTTATTATGGAATTCTATAGCTCTCTCACATAAATACGTATTTTTTCTATAAGCTGTTTTAAAATTTAAGGATGTCCATACAATGGTCATTCAGTAACTATCACAGAAACATAATGAGACACTTTGACGCATTTCCTTTCACTTTCTTCGCGACGACACTACACTCAACTCAACTCACACACATTTTCAACAATCATAAGCCAATTACCACCTCGAATATCCCATCGGTGCGTTTCTTAATAACCAACCAATCACAACAGGTATCACTTTTACAACTTTTGGAATGCTGCTTAGACCCTTTGCGAAAACGGATAATGGAAATGCGTCTGAGAAGATCGTGAAATTTTGTAGTCCACAATCGTGACTTAGCAAGGACCTTTATTCCACTACCAAAATACTGCCTACAACTGTCAACTTTGTTCTGGTAAAATTTTGGCTTTTGCTTGATTAAAAGTAATCTGCTGCCACCACTGCTACTGGTGAGGCTGGTATCTCTACGGCTGCCGACCATATTCCACCATTCTTTACATAGGAATTAAATTCCCAGCGTCCCGTAAAAAAGGTACGACGAAGAAAAAATGTCAAGTTCTCTCTAAAAAACGTGCTTGCGTTCCAATCCTGGAAGCAGCCCGTTGACGGGGATGACGATAATCTAACACAAGTTCAATAAGATCGTGATGACGATATCTATCACAAGTCATGCCCCACAAAGAAGACACAGTTTTTATAAAATAAAAAAATGTAATGTAAAAACAACAAGTCAAATTGCAAATCGGTCGCCTCGCCGATAAGACAATATACCTAATGCACACTTTTTCTTCAAAACAAGTCTATATCTTCCACACAGCGAAGTTTTAGCTGTAACTTGAGTATGTAGTAGTAATATAACTAATTGACAAATTACGTCCTGGACGAATGCTTATAGTTGAATGCGGTCAAAGATCTTGATGGCCACTGACTTTGTTCCAGATGAAGCTTTCCTATATTCCATGATGAGATATGTGTAGAGTAGTTATGTTATTAGAGATAGATATTCTTCAGTTGAGTTGGTTTGTTGCGTGGTTTGGTTTAAGTACAAGCACTGGTATTACACATGCGACGACAGAGCAGCAGAACCAGAGAGAGTGGATGATGACGATGATGGTGAACAAACAAGAAAACCTTTTTGGTTGGTGATGATGATATGAAAAGAATGAGGCTTTGAAATACTTATGGATATCCACATGTAATGCCAATACTTACAACTTCTTCTGGCACTGGTGTTGATAGTGGCTTGGTTTGGTAGTTTGGTGTGTGTGATGTGGTTCAATGTAATAATTTTCTTGTACTTATAGCACAAATGGAATGGCTTATTTAAAGACTTAATGCATATTTTTATACCATCATATCATCATCCTTCTAAAAGCTATAAAGCTTTCTTTCACTTTTTTCAATCTGTTCCTTCGTTCATGGAATCAAACAGCTTATTATTATTACATTACGTACAATGACATTTGTCTATGTGGGTGTACAAGCCACTTCTGCTGTGCGTACAAAAACAACATATCTATTAAACGTGTTTATTCAGAAAAACGAGTCTATAAAAACTGGAAAGAGAGGAAGATGTAAAGGAAGGACTCATAAGCCAACCGCTGAGAAAAACCCCAAATCTGAGAGTAGCAAGAGGCAAGAAATAATAATAATGATGATCAAACTAATAATAAAATAACTGTAACAGCAGCACAGTAGAAATCAAGAGGCTAAAAACAGCAGATTGTTGCTCCCTTGACTGTTCTCACTGCTTCACTACAAAACAGAACGAGAACGACACGACCCCTCCACTTTCTACTTTTCCAATTGAAAAAGTCGTTTTCCTTTGGGTGTTTCCTGTTTTTCTGGCAACGGTGAAAACTGTCTCATCTACGCCTAAAAATTGTATGCAATATCAGCAACAATTTTACAAAAAGAGCAGTTATGAAAAAGTAGCTTTTGCTGTGTTGCTGTTAGAGCAGTAGTAAGAGAACAAAGTAGTTTGGAAAGTTATAGTAAAAAAGAAGAACGCTTGAGCGAGAAAGATTGGGAGAGAAGTGTTACTTGAATCAAAGGAACGAGTAAAATGGACTAAATCTTCCAGATCCAACACTTCTTATGCATACATATTAAACATGGATGATGATTATGATTATTATTACGCTTTTTTATTGTTAACGTTTATTTGCACGCTAAGGCAGGTTTCTCTCTGTAAAACCGATCAGACACATGAATAGTTATTTCATCTGCTCTTATTCTTCTGAGATATAACATGAAAATAATAAAGCTTATATTCTCTGCACTTTGTACCGCGACAAACAGAGCTTTTTATTTCTATTATCATTATATATTTTTAGTGCTATAGAGTTCAACTACTTAAAAATATACTTATGTACCCCAAAATAGTAGTGACTACAAAACATCTCTGCTGATATTTCACTGGTGGTATTGATGACAACGGTGAATAGAAAAGTATGCATATATATCTGTTTTACCGAGCCAGTCAGTAAAAAGAGATAAAACAACATATTGCTCACATTCATATAATTTTGTGATAGGTATTTTTAATAGAGTTGAGTCAACTATGCTGCTTTTTAAGCTGCTACGATTTTAAGAAGTCTATAATGAATGTATTTTAGTCAACAGTTATGTTATTAGTTTTTAAGCTTTACGGCCAAGTTGCGTTACTTACTCAAGCATGTATAAATGTATATGACATTATTATTAGAGTTGTTTGGTATGCCATGAAGAAAAATGATTATGATGGCTGGTTGATGGCATACAGTCGTTGGTGGTAGGAAAGTCTCTTGCCTTGGACTTTCCACTTGGACGAGGTTTTAGTGGCATCATCATCATCCGATATAATGTATATTTTGTTAATTCCATGTATGAATTCAGCATTTAGCTAAGTTAGCAAAGAAGAAGGAAATTGTTGAAAGAGGCATTCATATCTACAAATATAGTATTCAATTTTCATGCAAACCAAAACAACAAACAAGAACACACAGTGAGGAGACAAGAAGAACGTTATGAGTTACACTATTATCGTGTGTATATCGAGTTAATGGCTATAAAAGAAGTGTTTCAGCGTACTTAAAGGAGGTAGTAGAATTGATAATGACATTATGATGGTTAAACTACCAAAATCTTATCTTCCGTCTCCTCTTCTTCTTAATATGCTTTACACACAAGTTAAGTTTCTCATCTTTTTTTTGCTGCTGGAATATAATCCATCTGTACACACAGTAGAAACATATCGGTTAAGACAAGAACAAAAGTTCATTTTGAACATGACTGTTTCAGCATTATAATCAGAATCAGTAGCTGAATCGACTTGACACCATCATAATCACAAAACCTACCATTTGCTATAGGTATAATTATAATAATTTTCCGTGTGTTCATTTCAACGTTAAGTTTACCTTTCAAGATCTTCTAAAATATTCCTCTCGATGTATTAAATTTATTCATGAGATGACAATGGAACGATTGAAAAAGAGAATTATTTTATTTGAAGGATGGAAATATACAACGAAATTTCATGAGCTGCTCTGATTCAGCACAGAACAACTAAATGAAAAAACGGTGAAATGAAAGATGTATTTAATTTTTGGTCATGTGGAAATGTCAATACAAACTAGGCTCATCAAAAAAGACAATGAAAAACGTTTATGTCTAATATCTATACTGAATTCAGATGTCAACTGATTGAAAATCAATAAAAAATGTGGCGCTGTGTATAAATCAAATATACATTTCTTTAAAATATAAAATTAATTAAACTCTTCGCACAGCAAAAGAAAACATAAATATCTCTTGTACACAGGCATGTCACGTATAAGTGTGTCTGAGTCTACACAAATATCTATGAATCAACATTTGTGGTATTAATGACCAAATTTTCCTTGTGTAGAAAAAAAAGATCACAAGGTGGCTTCTTGAGGATGAAGAATCTTCTTTACAAGCCACCACATTTGGCGTCGTCTTATGTACCTAAAATATCCATAAAATTTACGCAACGCGATGAACCACATTAGACCGGTATCGAAACGTCGTCGACCGTCATATGATATGCTTGGAGTGCGGACATATTTACCAATAAATTATTTCACAAGCTTATACATTTAGGTATCGATTCAATATTTTGTAGTTTGATGAACAAATTAAATTACTTCTATACTATATGGGGGAAAGGTTCATTATTGAAACACTTTTGTTGTTTCTTTCATGCGACTGATTCCCAGACATGCAAAGTTGAAAACTTTTTTTGTGCAAACAATTTTTAGTGGTAAAAGCAGCATATAGCCATGTGCCTGGGAGAAAGGGACCTTAAATGGATACATATTTTTTCCTCAAAACCGTGTGATCACCACTATTATCACACACCAACCACAACCACATCACATGTACCAAGTTACTGATTAAAATTGCACACACTTAGAACCACCAACGGAACGAGACACGCAATTTTTATGTTTATCTAGTATCTACTAGAATCATGCACCGATTTATAAAAATGCACGAAGGCTCATTCCGGCTGCTGCAAGTTTGACAGATCTATCATAGTGTGAAGTATAGATCATAGTAGTACAATACAGATTTCACACTTGCGAAAATGTTTGCACAGATTTTATGATGCATCTATAAAAAAAACGTCATAAACATGACATGTAAAAACTATTAAAATACCGAGAAAGTATAAATATGAAAAGTGAGAGTTGAAACTCAATCTAAATCTGATTATAAGCGGTACTCTTATATCATCATCACCAACTTTTATTATTCGTCTGACGAGATGAGTTTAAACTTCAATCAGTCGCACTTCGGAATTAGTTCACTATATTAGTATAATTTTTGAATATTTGCTGCTTCTTTGTAGTCCATACATACCGTAAAAATAACACAAACTCACAACAAACGGGGATAATTCCTTACACGTGTACAAAGTGCAAATTTACATACCCAAATACATACAGAAAAGTATGTAAAAAAGGGCAAGCGTGTGTGTGTGACTACATCCTGCCTATGACGGCGCTTTTCAAGCATAGACACTCAGTCTATTAGTTGTGCTTTCACACAAAGCTCACTGGAAACAGTTCAGGAACTTTTTCCTTATATCAGAAAGGAGTGCTTATCAAAAGCAATCATGATGAAATAATGTTGTTGACGAACTACTCGGCATTGTAAAAAAAGAGTGAGAAAGCAGGGATCTCGTTACTTCACAAAAACAACTCCTTTCACTGCAGCGTAATAACTTAAATGCTTTAAAAAATCCGTGCTCACATCACTCACTCACGAACAGTCCATGAGCAACTGAGAGAACGAAACTTTTCACAAAAAATTACTGATAGCAAATCAATTTTCATACGACAAAACTATTTACTTACCTACACATTGCATACAAACGAATCTCAACAGTAAAAGATGCTAAAGACCAGATAGAAGGTGCCGTTGCGTTGTTAAAGGGCATATATCTAGGTATCATTACATTTAAAGTGGTTAGTATGGTTTGAGTATAAGGAAACTTGTCGGATGGAAAACTCGCCATTCGCCATTCCTAGTGAACGGACATTCCAATACAGGAAAGTAGCAAACAAGTTATTCAAAGTATTTTTTACAAGCACAAACAACACTCAGGAAAATAGTACTGAAAATATTACAATAAGCCCATTATACTACATTATAATTTTTGCCTATTGTATATATTACGCTACGCTAGTTGTTTGCTACTTTAGCAAACAACGCTATAAGATGAGACCGAGCAAAACTTAAAGCACAACATGCTAAAAAACTAAAAGTATATGCCTATCTATCTCTATCTTTTGAAAGCCTAACTAAGTAGTGATCTCAAAGACCACTCACTCACACTGGTGAAGAGCGAAGATGACGATCATGATCACCGTCACCGACCATCAAAACAAGCAGAGTATGAAGAAGTAAAGATATCATCATTGCCATTTAGACAATATACAACACTTGTTGAGCTGCAGTTAGCCTATAGACTTTGATGGGAGATGGGATATGCTATAGTGATGTGATGAGGATGATTCTCAAGTTGTGGGACTCGGGACTTGATTTGTGAGAAGTACAAAAAAATTTATAATGGTACGCTAAATGCTAGTTTTCCTATTGATAGATATCAGTGTTGTTTGCTGATACTTTTTATAAGATCAATTCACATCAGATATGTATTCAATTGCGAATTGAAACATCGTAGAAACATTAAACAAGTGCAGAAGAAGAAGCAAGTAAACACATTTTAATATTATATCCAATCCAACCAAGGATGGATGGCTGGTAAGTTCACTAGAGCAAGAGCAACTCCGAGTTTTTCCTCTTCAGTATGTCTAAAATCTAGAGAACAACTATATCAAGAAGTGGATCTTCAGTTCACATACTATATCATTTCTTTTTTGTCACTTAGAAAAAAACACGTGCATGAAGTATATATCTAATTTAACTATTTTACAAATAAAGATACTCGAGCTGGTTGGCAATTGGCATTATCTGCCGATATACTACATTCATTCAATGATTCTTTGTATAAACTATATTTTCAGACAAATAACAGCAAGCTAATTGTAAGTTATATTCTAACGATATTACTAACAAACTGACGATGAATGAGAATATATATACGTTTTGCACTTAATGAATTACTGCATTCATGATTTTGCTTGAGTTCGTAAACTAGGCATTAATTATCTGTAACTGCTATGCAATCTTTGTAGCAAGTGTAGATAAATGCACATATTTTGATATTAACGAGATTTGCTATCTATATGTTCTTTTTTTTGTCTTTTATATGCTGTTTTTTTGGAAACATTTTCATGATACATCATGATATGATCGTCATGATATAATTTGACAATGATACTAACTTAACGTGTTGTCCAACAAGAGAATTAAATGAAATCAACAAACTAATAAACTGTGAACATTGTCAACAGTTAATAATAAAGCTTACTCTCAATCTCAATAATTATTGTTATCCTTCATCCTTGTTTTTGTCATGGTCTTTGCTCGTTGTTTTTTTTATATATTTTTGTTATGAAGTGCCACCATGTGCATAGTTCGGCATTGTCATTATCGACATTAATTTACAGTCATCTTTCAGCAAAAAATATGAAGTTAGTGAGCTGTGTAGAACTTTATCCATACATGTCGTATTCAGTATTCATGCTAATTGTTAAAAGAACATCAAACTTGGCAAAAGTTACTACATTGAGGATCAAAATATTATAAATTAGTCAGTCAGTACAAATAAGTTTATGTGTGTAAATGTAATGTAGACGACAGAACAGCATATATTCAACTTGTCATTACCAACAATGTTCAATGCTCACATATTCCAATTGACGTAAGCAGCTACTAACTACAGCATAAATATTCCATCTAATCGTGTAGACAGAGAGAAACTAGCAACCATGCGGGCTAAAAATGTTTTCTGAAAGTTGTATGTTGCTGGTACGCTACAAGTTATGTTGGAAAAACATGGAACCGCGTGATTGGTGGGAGTAGCTAAGGTGCTGGTCTTGGATTAGGGATGAGCACAGCAAAGTTGCTTTTTAATTCGCTAAAATGTTGTTACATTTGCACATAACACTTGTTACATCCGAGTAGCACGGATTATTGTTATTCCAGAAGAAACTGTATTAATTATCATGATAGTAATGGTATACGTTATCGTACGTTTTCTAAACTCCTCACGTGCAGCATAAAAATGCTACGATAATAGCTCCCATTCCATGATATTTTATTATTTGACAAGTCACTTACATAAAAAAAACATGTTGGTCATTATGCAGAAAAAATATGAAAACCAAAGTATAGTACAGAGCGAAAGGTGATGACAGGTCAAATATGAGTAAAACAAATCCGAACAACCTCGTTATTTCAAGATGTCGGAGATGACTATCAAGATAATGAGTAATCAGTAATTAGCAGTACATTATTTTTATGAGTTGTCAAATTCAAAAATTATCTAAACGAAACTAAAACATTTTGCTGCCTTTTCCCCCACAAGCAATACTCTCTAGAAAATGGGCATTACAATGACAGCAGCTTAGCCTTTATATATGTGCGAAATTTTATCAATCCTACTAAGGTATACACTACTTTTTATGATCCATCATTCTATCTAATTTTATGCATAGCTATATTTAGATATGTGTGTTGCAAATTTGCAATGGTTCCCATTATGTCTGTGAACAACTGTACATCCAGACATATGTAGATAACTGTCTGGAAACATCGATAAGCATGTCATAAGGCATTACATTGCATTGCAAATATAGAGTAAAAAACATCACTAGCAGATTTAAGCCTGGAGGCCATAACAACTAGATTAATTTCAAAATTTGTAGGATAACAAGTTTGGAATGAAATTAACTATTTGTACGGCTGAATTTGATTCTATTATATTCCAGAAACATCAGTTTATTACACTCTCAAGACAGAGCGGAAAAACAAGATTATTGTGTTGCTTTCAAATAAATGTGTTAAATATATCAGATCACCCTCTTTACAATTTCAGTATCCGGTCGCTTTCTCATAGAAATAAACTTTGCGTAAACAAATTTTTCAGCGATGATAAGTGATAGTTCTTCTTCCACCTTCATGTTACCGGCTGGATAGTTGGAAACAAGAATTTTATTAGCAGTGCATGAAAGATTAATACAAATGAAAAACTTCTGTTCCAGCTGACTGGATAAACTAATACATGCGGTTATACCGTAGTATACAATAAAAAGTACACATAGTGCAAATTAGTTCGTGAAAAAATAAGTTTGCTGCGTAATTAGTTCAAGGTACATATATCGACCCATGTGTAAAAACTCACAAAAATAATTTACTATTTTATGCATTCCACAAAATTAATGAGCATTGTTAAGATTAAAATACCAGTTGAACAACATTCTAGATACAAAACAAATACACAGAACACATTAACTCAAGATAAATAAGTTTTCTTCTGAAAAGTCTTTGTCCGAATCATTTTTTGAAGGTCGTTTGGTTAGAAATACCATTGGTCAAACTGTAACATTACCCAGTCCAACTTTCATCCAACTTAGCAAACAAAAGCTGTCCGATTTTCATCTGGCTTTCTTTTACCAATCTCTTGTGGTATACACTTATCGTTATTACCTAACACAAAAGTACACTGATGCTGCTGCTGACGTCAATTGGCAAAACATTCACTTACATCCTCTTATCACCTTCAACTCAGATCTTTTGTTAATTGTATGAATAAAGCGGATGAGCAAACTAAAATAAAAAATGAAAGTTCCACTTGTATGAGAATCTCGTGAAAGTAAAATATGTAATACCGTTTTCAGAAGACGAAAAAAGAAAGAAAAACAAAAAATGGATTTTTGGTACAAGGAAATTCGCTTTGAAAATATTATTTTTAGAGCTATGCCTCATAAAATCAACAAATATCGTTGATAAAAAGGGGATACCATTTTTTGGGTCTAGCATAAATCATGTACGTTTAAACATATAAACTACTGCGACAGTAAGTGGAACATTTTCTCTCCATTATCATTATTGATGATCCAGTCAATAAAATATCCTGTTCAGCACTGAATACGTTTTTCTGGAGTCCTTACTCAGGATATCTTTACATCAGGTTTCAATTCGATAACTTAACTGGATAATAGAGACAAGTTATGTGGTTAGAAAGACAAAAAATGATGTAAAAAGTGATCAGTTTTCTCCAACCTTTCTATCAATCATCATTTAAAATAAAAGACAAAAGAAAATCTTAAGTTAATATGACACATGATTAGCCACAGCAAATATAATAGAATTCAATTTTTACTACAAGTTTTATGATGTACTAGGTATGCAATACATGCATGTACGTAAGCTATAGTCATAAAGCTATAAAAATTCAGAGCCTTGCCTAATATGAGTCTAATAAAAATTAACTTTATTACATCAATTGTTCCGTCTGTTAAAAAATCGTTTCATGTTAAACGTGAATTAAAGTGTATGTCTACTGAAATGAAATGAACTATTAATGTAGTAATTCCAAATTGAATAAAAAATATGTAGACTAAAATTAGAGTTAAATTTTTTGCTTATCCTTTTGACGATCATAGAACGGTTTCATCGAATGATGATTTGAGATTTTGACAATAAAATGACAATCAGAGCAAAAAAATTAGGAAAAATTCTGTGAATTATGGAAGTAATGCCTATAATGTAGTTAAATCATGTATTTTATTTAAATTACAATATAAATGGAAAGACATTTACACATGCATGACACAAGACTAGACCAACAATGACGACAACATTCAACACACACGTCGCTGGATTGTGCAACACTTAACAGCTACGTTACGCTGGGCTAATTAGGGGAAACGTAAACGAAGGAAATGGCACTACTCATAAAATCTAATCACTTTTAACTATTAATGATTACTTTATGGACATGTGAATAACTATCCTATTACATTGTGTACTTGTAAAAAGATGGATGCATCTTATATAATGTTGGAAACGCAAGTAGGAAAAAAAATGTCTATTGACTGCCAGTGTGGAACCATTTTCATCGGCTTGACTAATTGATCTTTAAATTTGCAATGGAAATGGCTCATTATAATTTAAATAATTTGCCTATTTTTAGTGGACATATTGGCACTGAAACGATAACATATGCTGAAGGTTGAAATCTTTTACGAATGTGTGCATGCATCAGTTTGTCAGTTTTTTTAACAAGCAGCCATTAAGCATGGGATCCACTGTATAAATAAATAATTAAATACGTAGTACGCAGCCATTGAAATGTATTTTTTTGCAACATTCTCCAGTGAAAGATGACATGAACTTTTATAAAGTCGGTCTATCTATTTAGCTACACGTGTAATGTTTGATGTTAGATGTACATTAATCTTTTTCAGAGAAGCATCTCAAAGTTTACTTTCACCTTATCACCAGGAAAAGCATAAGTTCAGCTTTGCTTATGCATTGCTCAGAAGAGTCATAAATTCAGTAAGCGTTTCAGGGGAAAATAATTTTTAACTTAGTTTAATCAAAAAAGCACTTCAAAAGAGTAAGAATGAAGTCTGAATGTTAGAGCAAACATACTCTTAATTTAGAATGTTTCAAGACTTAATGCATTTATTGAAAAGCCGTCTTAATATTATCGAAGCTTCCTATCAAATATTTAAGCCTGAATGTAGAGAAGCGAGGTCGCGACAGGAAAATTAAAGATGGTACATTGCCCGGAATAAATCAGAAAAATCTCACACGAATAAAAAATCCTTCACATTATGACTTCTTTTTTTCCTCTTGTAAGACAACATTATCTCTTTAGTAAACCAATCAGGATAATAAGAGCTTACCGTGAAGAACTCATTATTTTTTTCTACCTTTGAAAGAATGGTTGATGTGTCGTCTACTATATGGCTATAATGGAAACGCTTATCTAAATATATAGATCCATTGTGACTACATAGGTATAAATGTACATACATTTCATGTTCATTTGTAGCACGGAACGTTTTTTAATAACAAAAGAAGCTTCTGGTGTTGACTTTTGAGAGCATACACATGCTAAACCTTGGACCTCACAAAGAGCCCCCTATTGTTGTCTTAATTGGATTAACTTTTTACACTGCGTTTGGTCGACCACCCATTACGTTTGCTATTTTTCAAGTCGTCAGAATCGATGAACTGAATTTTGATTGGCTAACAGTGAAAAAACATTGTTATTTTGGGTGGCCTCGCAAAACAAAACCGCTCCATGAAATTGTCGACACGCAAAATATACAAAAAAGGAATAACGGCCAAACAATCTTACATTTCCACCGACTGTACATAGACAAAATATAAACGTGAACGTGCACCTACTTTATACTTCAAGTTAGTGAGTTTTGAAAAAACAGCACCGATACACATTTAATTTTTTCGAGCCATCAAAAAATATTTTTAGGAATGAAAAAATTGGTGACAATAATTGCACTAAACTAAACCTTTGCAAAAATTCCAGGCTCATAATACCCCACAATGCTTGGTCCAAGCTTGTATGCATTTTGTATATGATGATTTTAGTTTAGAATTAATTATAAACTTTAGATTGAACCATCATTTTAATTACGTTAAATCATATTTATGTAATGTAATCTTTTAATCACAATCTCCATCTAGTTGAAAGAGTGAATTGAAATACAGTAGATTTTCATCATCACCATAACCTAAGTTAACCTAAGGTACCTGTTTGTCTTTGGGCTCATTTTGACTTTAATTGGCTTTCTGGCAAAGACTGACAGATTTCAGAGTATACTATTTAAAAATACCATGGGCATTACTAGCGTGTTAAAATGAAACAAAGCTACGATCCAGAATTCCGAAGTAAACTAACGATTAAATAGTATTGACAGTTCAGTGATGTGCTATGATATCTCAATCTGTAGAATGAAAGAGCATGAACCGGTAAATTATGATTAGGTATGAGCTGTATAATAGCATACATATTTCCAGAAAAATAAAAGTATTTTCCTATTCGGTACATGTACAAATATTAGACATGACTATCAACGAATTGATGAACTGTGAACTATATGGAATGGAATGAATATCAAGTAATATATTCGTACAATCTGAACTGACAGATTTTTTTACTTGGCACACAAAAGGATATAGACCTCAATCATCCAGAGATCCAATCAATATACAAAGTTTATGTACGCATTTTGTTTTGGGTACATTTAATAATAATGTATATCTTTCAAGAAACTGAATTTCTTTAAAAGATAAGGAAATTGGCCCAAAGAAGATCACGTTTGGTGATGCATGTTGCATACCATCTGGGCGGTTAAGTAGGAGCACATGATGCCTGCATGTCGATACAGCATCCAACCAATCAAAATTCTGGACAAATAGACACACACAATTTGGTCTTAAAGTGAAACACATTTTCCATCTTTTCGATTGATATGATATTCACACACTCTTAATGAGTCTCTTTCAATGCTTTCATTACAGTTTGTCCATATTTACTTTTGAAATGTCGTGCCACGACGCAGTTCAACACATCGAGTGCAAGAGATCTGTATGCTGATGGTTAAAAATATATAATGAGGGTTAATTACACAGATTATTTTTTTCCAAACTCTTCAACTTACACGTAATATTTTAACTTGTTACCATTTTTTCGTTTAACGTTAAAAATTTTTTTTTTCTACTCATGAAATATGTGTATCATTTACCACTTAAAAAAGAAACTGAATTGAAAACTTTTTTAACAAAATGACTTTTCAATATAATGTACATACATTGAGCATCTAACAAGGAAGTAAAATAAATTGTCTGGAATTTAATAATAGACCATGGTAAAACGTATCAGCAATCATGATATCATGATCACTGGCAACACGATCAGCATACGTACTTTCACATCGCAGTAATTCTAGATTTAAAAAAGTGAAAGGAATGTTAGGTTTATCATAGACATGACATTATAGATAAGGTAACGCAACATCGCATCACACTGGATTGCTAATACGTTAGAGGTGAAAGTGCTCTTATGCATAAATTTGTCCTTCATTCATGGGCATGTTATTTGATAACTTCGTTTCACATAAAATCAACAAACTTGCAAGATGGATTTCTTCAAAAATAAGCTGGAATTATTGTCATGTTTGTTTGAACAGTAACAATAAAGGAATTATGGAGACATATACAACACATATACGTATATTTAGAAGTTAATTTTAGTCCATAAAATTCCCCAGTATTGTGAATGGAACGATTCGTTAGTAGTATTAAATGTTTTAATGTCATACACAATCAGTCTCCATATTTTAATCAAAACGAAGGAAAGGGTTGCGCGGTTGTAATATTTTTATGCAAACTGAAATATGCCCCAAATGACTTTGCCAAAAAAAAATCCATATCTTGTCTGCTATTCCAAGGATGCTGACCTTCGAGACTTTTTTTTCTACGTACCTACGTTTACTTTACTATTGTAGGTTTTCATTAAAAGGTGACAAGTACGTGAGACTCCAGGATGAAAGCAAGTAAGAATGTTTCATGTTTCTCTTTGATGTAAAGCCATAATTAGCAAGCAAAGTGAAACGTCAAAATAATAATTCAATTTTTTAAAGGAATGGATGGAATATTAGAACCTTAATAACTACACTATTAATTAATATTTATCTTTACACTTCCCTTGATGGAATGAATTGCAATAACTCTAGTCGCTTAAGCATGTAAAATGTAAAGTAGTTTTCAAGTTTCAGATAGGATGTTACCGGATTTCAGATAGAATCCAGGTAATTTAAACTCCGAAAGCTTTTAAAGCTAAAGCTATGTACTTTCTGTTAAAAAAACTAAGAAGGAAGGTCAAGCCAAGATTTTCTTCCGGTACAACTTGAGAATTTTAATTTCATCAGAAAAGTGGACCTACACAGTATCTTTTTGGTTGCTGATCGAATTTTACCTGTTGAAACCTGATTTAAATTTATAATTTGCTTCATTAATCTTTATCAGGATCGGTATAGGTATTAAGAATATTTTTTTCTATAAGTAAATGACAATTTAAAAATAATAGCATATAACATTAAATTATTTAGGTAATGAATCGAAAAGATTTAAACGAGATTAACGGTTTTTATTCAGCATGCATGAGTGTATAACCAATTTATCGTTAACAAAGCTGCATGAAATGATAAGCGATATTTGTATATGTATTTCTTAGATGATATGATGCTTTTTGGATTACAATTCATATAATGCTTCTGTAATAATTAAGTTGAATAAGATATTATGCCAGTGCCAGATGCATGCATAGTTTACAATCTGACGCGACAAGAATGCAAATGTTAAGGTTTATGATATCACTTAATACGCATCTCATCGTTCGCGTTCTCATCATCAAATCATTATATATTTATATACAAATATACCAAGTGTGTTTCATAAATTTTTATTCAAGTCAATGGTACTGGCATTATATTATATTCCTATTTAGCTGCGGATGTCATCGAATAGAATAATATTAAGTAAAAAAATAGTCTTATATTGACGCACATTCGCTTGTTTGCCCGATTCGTTGTAAACAACTATTCATTTACTTTACTGAGAAGAGAAGACGAACACTTTTCTGTGTGCATGCATGGTTGAGAAAGCGTGTATGGATGGTTGAATTAAAATATCCAACTATGTATGTATATAAAAAAGTTACATACATTCATTTTCAATTAAATTATAGTCTGTTATAGTACATGTTATAACCCCTCACATCACTCCAATCCAACAGCTACAACAGAAAAAAAGAGAGATAACGGATACATAGAGATTTTAATATAAATGTACTTGTAATACTTATGCTCTTCGGCTTGATACATACAGAAAGTTGTTTTGTTCTGTTCTGTTGTAATGAGTGAAGTGGAATGGCGGTGGTGGTAGTCCATAGTCTGGCATTAGTAGTTTTTTATAAGGCAAACATGTTCATGGCATTATCAAAAAGTAGTTGACAAGGAATGTATATAATAACTAGAAATAACTAGAAAATACTGGTTAATAATGGCATGACCTATAATGGGTGGTTCTTTCCTTGCAACATTTTCCTTTTTGTTAAATAATCAACTCTTTGCAAATCGAACGGAGTGAATGTTCGTTCGGAGGTAAAATAAAAAGTCAAAGAATAATGTTGTTCAGCCTGTTTATGAGCATTTAATATAAACGCAACGTGCTAAGTATGTGTACACTTGAATCATGATGATGATAATGGCTGTTTTTAGTGGTCATAGTCATCATGATAATAAACATTGTTAAGACTTGAAAACACTTGAATTCTTTATTGGAGAGCATTCAACTTTTTTCTATGCACGAGAAAGTATGAATGGTTTAAAGAGAGGAAGGGATGGGGAAACCGTTAAGAATTTTCTTAAATGACAAGGACAAGATGAAAACATACAATAAAAAATGGTGCAAAATGATGGTATAACAATTATTGTTGAATTGTATTTCATGGCTCTTTTGTAAACATTTAGCTTTTTATTGCCTATTATACTTGATTAGCCACTTGAAGTTTATTTTGCTAAATGTACTGCTAACTGGAAACAAAATGATTTTTTTGTGTTCTGAATTCTGGTTGGAATATTCACGACTTCGTATGAATAGGTGAAAAAGTTTTCTTAATCCCAAACGTTGTAGAGAAATTCAGTTTGTTCATTACTACGATAGATTGTGCGTAATGCAACGAAAATTCTCTAGGCCATCTCAAAATGGACAAAAACAATATAATAATATGTTTGTGACACTTCATGTTTCGTTCCTGATGCTTGTTTACCATTCATAATGGAAATTTTTGAGAAGAGCCATGTCATGGAGTATGTAAATACTTTAGGAGACTCACAGGCGTCGGAATGCCAATAATTGTACAAGTTTTGGGGGTATTTATAATGTGTACACGCGGATTGCGATTGTTAATTATTCTCTGCTTAATTTGAAGCAAATATGGATGTATATTCCTGTAGAATTAAGAAGTTACTTCGATTGCTTTAACGAGCAGAACTAAAAGTAGATTTAAACACATCAATCAATTTACACAGAAATTTCTAAAGAATGAAAACAACTATTTATACCTAGCCTATGTATATCTAACCATCCCTTTTGTCTAGTCGCATTTCATACTGTATCTTGTATTGGAGACGCCCACAATGAAGAAAGTAAAAAAATTCCGTTAATTCGGTAGCGTCATATGCGCATTAAATACGGTCGCACCTTTGATGTTTTATCGTTTCGTTTTTTAACAAAACACTACCTGGTTGCATCTTTTGCTCTTCTTTTTCATGATGAATTTTTTAAACTAGCAACAAATTTGTATTTTTACAAATAAAGGTAAAGGTACACATGTATGATCATCTAATTGTGAGTACTGATGTTATATAATATATATTGTACTTGACTTGGACCGTACAAATTGAAAATTAACTGATATGCATTGATTGCTAAAAATTCTTTCAGATAGCCAAATGTTGTTTCTAATGTATTATATTCCTTATTTCCTAATCCCTAATATAATGCAGTATTATAGTAAAGCATTTTTAAAATTTCAATGTGATAAAATTCTAGGAATTAATTTATTAAGTAACGACAAAAGAATATATGAACACGTTACTTTTTTACCATTTTAAGCTAAACCAATGAAATTCAATAGATCAATACAACTTGTTCTGAAATTCATATTACCTGATTTCTTCAGTGACTGCTTGAGGACCTGTACCAGAAGATAAGGAAGCTTCAAATCACTTGAGGACGGTGAAGACGCTGGTGCTGGTTCTGCCTTCATCCAGGCTACAGTTTCGTTTCGACTTTCTCTAATAAATCTTTCTCTTGCAGGTACAACGCACAATAGCACCGAAAATAACGTATTTGCTAATATACAATAATTGAAAACTTTGTGGTTATGGTCTATGATTATGATAACGAAAAAACAGGAAGGTGAGTGCCACATTTAAGGGAAAGACTGGACTACTGTAGTACTCGAACCAGTCACATCTCAATTCTCCCAATATTTCTTCGCACACATCATTTATATCTATCCATATCTTCTTGTAAGCACCAGAGAAATGACACGATCACAAAGATTTTCAACGATACGGATATTTGTCGCGAGTAAAGTGTAATGATTCAGATAATGCTCTTATAGTATAGTATGAAAATAATGCTGGTCAATCGACAACGAGCATTTTAGAGGAGAAATCGATTTGTAATTTTTTTTAAAGCACTCCTACATATCACAACCTGAAAAGGAACGGAATCACACAGACTACCACTATCTTCCTGGACACAAGACACAATTTTATAAACTATTATAGACACACCACGCACTTTTCAAGGCTCACGCTCATTAAAGTAAAACAAAAAAGGGTCTTTGTTGTCCCAAAAATTTTCAAACGTTTGTAAAATCTTATTCTCATCATGCCAGAAGTTTTACTTTGAGAAATCCTTATAAAAAATTCCAAACACTTTTATATGCAATTTTTTTTTCTGTTCACGTTAGGCTTTCACTGCACCACTGTTACTGTTATCTCCAGCAGTTTCAATTGAATAGTGCCTTTAGAATTACTTGTGTGACTATTCAGATTACAGGTGTTTGTTAAAAGTTCATTAATTAATGTTTGTTGTGTATCTCATACTTGTGCAAAAAAATGCTTCATGTAGAGCAGCATTTTTGGCTACATGTGCAGGTATTTTTCTCTGCCTTTTTGCATTGAATTTACAGCGATGATGATGATGGCATTGGCAGCTGATCATATCCAGAAGTGCCTAAACCACAGCTGCATGCTTTTTTTTTATTAACTCTTCTCCTAACCCTTTCACGTTTGATTTTAGCCAGTCAGTCGAATACAATGTTACAAGTTACAACCATGTGTGCATGATGAATCAACGAACATATAAAAAAATTTGCTATGTGCAAGTTACAGGTGCACGAAAGGCTAGTTATATGGCATCTACCGGCTTAAACTATTGCGTCTTTGCTTTACTTATTTTGCGTACTTGTAATATGCTTTATATAATAATGTGTTATTGGAAATGAGCGAGCCTTATCACTGACTACTTGTCCAAGTGATTTGATGCTTTCATTAGTCATTAATATGACAATGACATCTAGAAAGCCAAAGAACCGATTATCCATCGTGTGCACAGGATGGGAATATCTCATTAACTGATCTGATTTTATGCATATTAGCTCATGGAAAGAGCAAAAACTTTCACTACATAACTTCATTAACAAAATTGTACACTTTTAAAGTCGTACAATATATTAATTGTCAAGATAAATAATAGCCCTTCGATGAAAGTCTTTAATGATCGGTATGATATTACTGTGAAAGCAGTGAAAACTATAAAAGTTCGATATGAAGAAACTCGATTCTGACTTTCAAAGTTTCAAGGCTAGATTCATTCTCTCTACTTCTGGTAATACTTGGTAATGTTGGAAGGATAATGATTCAGTTTATATGTAACTGACTTGTTTTGTTCATCAGATAAATCATGACTTAAGGCAATTCCTGCAACATTGGTAACGTAACTATCTACTACTTGGCGCTGGTGTATTTTGACTACAGTTAGTTAA
>JAQIWN010001104.1:0-23218 GCA_034699025.1 Entomobrya cf. arborea Gr-Col-00668
AAAAAAAACTATTTAGTAGGACTAAACCCAAAACCACTTCTTCATTGAAAGTCTATCAACGATTTAAAACACATTTTGAGTCAACGAAACTATATAGCTTGTCATGCTGATCACGATTACAAAGATTTATTATAAGTATTAATTGAATATCTATCCACTTTTGCCAAGTCGTTAACTCAAACACTATGCAATATAATGGAAAAGTACGGAAATGCTTTTGAAACGACATAAAGCAACATGTTGGTGCTACGGTTATGCACCAGTAAAGTCAGTAATAATAGGCTGTTCAAGAAAATCTTATTTGATTACCCAAAACTAATGCCAAGAGTAGAGTTGAAAATTAGATGTTATGTT
The DNA here is from genome assembly GCA_034699025.1 of Entomobrya cf. arborea Gr-Col-00668. NCBI lineage: Eukaryota > Metazoa > Arthropoda > Collembola > Entomobryomorpha > Entomobryidae > Entomobrya > Entomobrya cf. arborea Gr-Col-00668. The sequence goes on from JAQIWN010001104.1 coordinate 355, forward strand.
TAAAAAAATATTTATGGAACTGACCTGAAAGCTTTAGTTTCCGTGGTGGTCAAGTACTTCATAACAAAACATATAATTAGAAACGGGGATTATTAAAGTTCAAGTGAAATCAATAATCTTTTGATCTGAACTCAAAATAATTTAGTTTCTAAATATTTTGTTCAATTTCCACCAAAATAGTAGGTGTTTTAAAAAATGTTCATTATTTAAGAAATAATAAACCACTTTTTAAAAATACATGATAATAGGAGAAGGACCAAGCTAACAATTGCAGGTGACGGAATATTTCCTAGCAGTTGATTTCCTGTTCAAAACTACAAATTATATATTGTTTTAAATGTACACAGTTTAAAAAATAAATGTTTGAAACAACTATTTCAAAATTTAAATCACTAGCTCGAAAGTATATGTTAGGTGTAATTTAAGTATAAATTAGTCAAATAAGAAGATTCCATATTCAAGAATAGCCTTAATGTGGGGGCTTGTCAGTTACTTTGGCTAGCAAACTGTTTACGACTATTCACTTGAGAAGTCTAAGTACACTGGTCAGAGTACCTAAATTCATGGCTTACAGATATTTATATACGTGCGTGGAGAGTACGATTGTATGTGTGTCTAGGTTTGATTTTAAATTTTAAACATATTCATTTTAGTCAGAAAGAAATGCATAACTTCAATTTATACAATTTACCAAGGTTTTCAAATTCACAAAAATTACACCAAAATGGTTTTACTTCAAAACAAAATAATGACGTTAACTCAATTCAAATGACAAAAAATTAATTTTGTGGTAATTGAAGCAAAATATTTTAAAATTTTACGAGGTAATATCTATAAAAGTTTGGTTTAGGCCGGCAAATATATTGTATTCTTTTTACATTATTGAAACATGGCTGACTGTCAATTTGTTACATTTAAGGTAATAATATTTGAAGTTCAATGACATAGACTTGCTTCTTTCCAGAATTTAATAGCGCGTGATGATAATCGTAGGTTGGCAGTAATCTAAAAAATACATATTGTGAAAACAACTGCTATTTTGATGAATGATTTATAATATTTGAGACAGATTGAAAAAAGGTATTCCAAATGGCCTAAATATGTATACATCACTGCGTTGAAAACACCAAAAGCGTTAAAGCATATATTTAAGGAAAATCAAAAATTTAAACTTAAAAACAAAAAAAGACAGTAAATTGTACAATGTAAATATTTTTGCGTAAAATCGCCCTATTTTAAATTGCCTGCGACAAAAACACTAAATCAATTAGTCTGGGATTTAGCTGCTATTTTATATTTTGCAGCATCAAGCAAATCATTTTATTAAAAAAATCGTAAGCAAACAAAGTTTATTGCTCAGATGGACATTGAAATGCGGACTTAAAATTAAAAACCATCACAGTATTTTTAATGCTATATTTCGAAAAACTTTTTGTCGACTTTTAAAACAACATTACGTTAGTTAAACGCTCTATTGCGTTTTTCGACAATATGAGACTATCTGCAGTTTTGCACATTATATACGCCAAATAGTTTAACCTCGTTTCCATATCAATAACCGCCATATTTCCGGAACGAAATGACACGACCTTTAAACTCCTCAACTTCTTTCTTAACCTTTTCCTATCTTTAATACTTAATTTTTCACCTTCCGTTGCAATATGTCCTAACCAAGTGTGTCTAATCATTTTAAAACTCATTTCATTACATTTAACACAAAGCGGGATAGCAACATGTATTAGGAAATGGATTATACAAGTAATTGGCAAGCCAGATAAATAAATCGACATCGGAAACAATTTCCACCCAATAACAGTAAAACAGTTAAACAACACACATAAGAAGAACCCAACTCCTAAAAACAAACAATCCGAATATCGTTCCATCCAGTCACCAAACTGTCGAATAATGCAAATTTTTAAGTAATACCTCGCAACATCTTCATTAAAAGTTGTGTCGCCTAATACCTTCAGTATACTTGTTGTTACCGTAAACACAATTTCGATTGATATCACAGAAATACATACAGTTCGACCTGTTTCGACAGCACATAAGACGCATAAAATATATCTTAGTAATACTTGTAGTACAAGCGGACAATGTTTCGAAAGACCTATGTCAGAAAATAGATACACAAATGGATCCAGGTTGAAAATTATTACAACAATAGGCACTATCCAGGCACATAAAAGAAAGTACATAACCATTAAATTTAAAAACGCACCCATTGGATCAATGTTGAAACTGCGAATTTTTTTTTGCATTTCTAAAAACAAATTAAATGAGACTAATAACTTTTACAGTTCAATTTTGTAAGTTTTCTATTGTAACGTAATTACCTGCTATATTGTTCCGAGAATTTTGCCCCTGGTATTTCTGTTTTCTTCGGAACAGTTTTAATTTAGTGTAGACCGGTTTAAGCTTGAGCTTTTCTTCAAAGTCTAGTAAAGTGTTTACATACTTTACTACATATTTTCCATACAAAATTAAAGGAAAATTTAAAGTCCAACAAAATGTAAGTGACAACAAATAGGTTATGAACAACACCATTGTGAATGCTCCAATACTTTTGTTTTGAAACATGAAGTATTTAAGCAATTGTTGTAACAATGAACCCAGTCCAACAAGCGGTGCAACTAATATGTTAACAAAATAAAATACTTTGCGTTTGGTGACATTTGATTCTATTACCCAACGCTTTTTACTAAAATCAAAAGATATAATGTGAGGATAGTATATTTTATCTGTCAGCTTTTGTAAAAGAACAGGAGCAAAAAGTATCAGTCTCGTTGTCATCTTGATTTTCTTAAAGTGCTTCAATGCAACGTTTCTAAAGAATAGGCAAATGCACGTGCAATATTATATTTTCTGTAGTCCATGTCTTGTAGGATACTGGCTGTTTTTATGAGTCTCAAATAATTTTTTAAATCATGTCTAGCATATTAATATTACATAGATGCATCCGATTTCCTTGAAAAACTCGTAATATATTTAAACATAAGCAGTTCAAAAGTAGCTCAGTATAAAATGTATGTGTTGCACTGTGCTTAAAATACAAAATTACTTTAACCTAAATCATTTATTTTGTTGGTAAATATATAGTACGTACCAATTTTACTGGCATTCGACATTTTATATTTCGTAATAAGTCGTGTTTTATTAGCGCATTACATTCATCTTGTCAAACTGTTAAGTTGGCTGCATAATCATTTCAGTTTTGTGCTTCAAATACTTAAGTTTTGTGAAGTGAAGTCTAGATTTATCTCAAAGGGTTTAATGCATACCATACTTATACCTGAAACCTTCCAGACTTCCGAATTCACAATTCAATTACAAACTATGGAACATCCATGAAACAAGATAATTCAATCATTGTATTTGATATTTTGTTCAACATTTCCGTATATTACTTAATTCTAGACCTTTAGCAACTTGTTATATGGTTTATACTGTACATTTTTTGAAATTAAACTCTCTATAGCGTTTTATGAAAATATAAGGCTGGTTGCAGTTTTTGATGTAATGTATACCAAGTAATTTTACCTTGGTTGTGCATCAGTAACTGCAACGCTTCTGGAATGAAACGAAACAGGTTGCATTCACCATATTTTCTGCCTCAAAGCCTGCCGTCTCCATTTTCAGCAGGATAATTTTCTAAAAAATATGCTGCAACGAAAAATATTTGATCATTTTGAAACTAACGTCATTGCATTTAACGCACAACGGTATACATAGTTACATGGATTTAAAAATGTATTGCAGCCGTGATTAGCCAGCCAGTTCAAAAAATCGGTATTGGAAATATCGTCCATCCGACTCCAAAGAACACATCAGAAAACTAATTCCCAGAAATAAGCAATCGAAATATAAATATATTATGTCGTCGTCGTATTACTGACTCCTCTTCCAATTTATAACCAGTTGCTGTTTAATACAGAATACTGATGCTTCTAAACTCAATAAATCCTAAAAGTGTAATAGCAAAATAATTGGAAGGTTAACGAGCAATTTGATTAAAGGATATAGTCAATAATTGTATCTATATCCACACTATGATTATAACGAATTGTGAGCAAATACAAGTCTAAAGTTACATAAATGAATGATCGAAACAAACACATGCAATCTATAAAAAAAGGGACACAATTAGGATGTGAAATAAAAAGAAAACCAAATTGCCAGTTTACCAGTTAATTACCAAAATGAAGTCAAGCCGATAAAACGATTTATTTTGGTTGTAAAAATAAATACAATATGACACCCTAATAGTAATAGCATTCGCTGAAACAAAAAGTTATAGTATTAACTTTCAAAGTACCATACATAAAAGATTTTTTTCTTCCTCACTAAATACGAAATGAGTTTTAAGACGAGAGTACTACGTGTTATTACTTTTAAAAAGATATAAAGCTGTTTCTTTTGTGACTTGTCGTAATATAAAACTAAGTATTATTTTGTAATCGTGTTATTGCGTTACGTGAAAGTATAAGACAATCCCCAGTTTTTGCAGAAATGTATGCCAAATAGCTAAGTCGCATAGGTTTGTCAATTGTTGCCATGTCTCCAGAATGAAATGACACTGGTTGGAAACTTCTTAACTTCTTTTTTAACCACTTTCTTTCAAAACTACTAACGTTGGAACTTAACAGTGTAAGTTGCATCTTCCAGGAATACATAATGGTTTTAGTACTACGCTCATTGCACCTTACGCACAAAGGCACAGCCACATGTATCAGAAAATGAGTAACAACTGTCAGTGGTATGAAACCTAAATAAAAAGCCAAAGGAAATACTTTCCGTCCGATAACAGTAAAGCAGTTCAAAATAACACAGAGAACAAATCCGATTCCGAGGAAAAGGCAGTTGGAATGACGTTCCATCCAGTCACCGCTTTGTCGAATGATACAAAAAGCTACATAATATTTTGCTGTGTTTTGACTAAATGGCAAAGAACTAAGAATTGTCAAAATTTTATATGTAGCCATAAATACTGTTTCAATAGCTATAACGAAAGTGCAAACTGTTCTTGATATCTCAACGGCACAAATAGTCCACAAAATGTATCTCAGAAACCATTTTATAATAAATGGTAAAAATTCAAAAAAGCCCGTGTCATTCACAATGTATTGAAATGGGTCCAAATCGAACGCAACTAAGACAATTGGAATTAACCAAGAAATAATATGAAGGTACACGACCAATAGATTTAAAAACACGCCCATTAAATCGAACTTGCAGTCATGTATAAAAACTAAAAAATGGTAAAACAAGAGTGTCAATAAAATAAATTTCCATATTAAACTTTAATAATTATCAGGTAAATTAAACTTACTTACTTTCGATAACTTTAGATGTCAACCTAAATATGTCCAGTTTATGGCAACTACAACTTTCTGGTAAGTTGAAAGCAGCATTCGTTCCTTTGACGTTGTCTTCAAAATCCATTAGAGCATTTACATAACTAACCATATGCTTCCCATAACAAATAGCAGGAATATTAAGCCCGCTGCACAAAAATGATACCGAAACAAGTCCTACAAAAAATAACAATGTAAATTTATCTACACTTTTTTCTTGAAACAAACAATATTTTATAAATTGCAAAATCATTGATCCCACACAAAAAAATGGTAAAAGAATCAAGTTTACAAAATAAAATCCTTTACGGTCTCTTGATTTGTTATTTAGAACCCATCGTTTTTTGTTGGAATCAAATGATATAAGATGTTGATAAAACGTTTTGTTGGTTATTGTTTGAAGAACGGAGGGTGCGGCTAAAATAAGTCGCGTGGTCATGATGAAATTTTTATTCTTTGAGCATGCTTAGTTTTCCACTTGCTTGTTAGTGTTTGCTTCGGTAGACTAACCTTCCATTTTCAGTTTATTCGGCTGCTTAATCCTTGAAAAAATATTCTTGTTTTGTATACTATAAACGTAATGGCTTGTATTAAGGAAAAGTTAGCAATTAAAATTATATCCTCGCATTAGTTTTAAATGCCATGCATTTTATTTGAATCAAGGCCCATTATGTAAAAGAAACTTAAGGGTTACATAATTATAGCAATTTTGAATTACTCAACATTTTATCCTAAGGTTTGAAATTTGGTTTAGCATTCATTAAAGTTACATAGTTTTGATTAATAGTAGATAACAAGTTAGTTCGTAACTTAAGGTTAAATTTATTCAAGTTAAACGTAACTTGACAAATAAGATAGAGATGATATAATTCAGTCTTAAAAATTATTTTATTCTAATCACATACTATGTCAATTATTAACAAGTAATAACCAATGAAGAATTTTTCCTTTAGCCTGGTAATTGAAACTATTATTTTAAAATAATGAATACCTAACCGATTTATAAGGTTTGTTGCATTTTGTACCCCTAAAACTTTAAAACAGCTGGATTTTTAATAAAGAAGATTTATTTTTAGCTTAGTAATAGAAACATACATATACACGTATCTTATATCTTACAAAATTCCACATTTCATGACTATATTTATTTAATTTTTTTAAAGATACGTTTTATTAATCAGCTAAAAAAAAAGAAGCTACAAATTGTAATTATAATCGTGTAAATTATACTTCAAACTCTAAATTTTACACAATTATTATTTGCCTATTCGTTTCAATGTTTCTTGTGAAACCAATAAAGTATCAACAGTGTTTGATGTTACATATTCAAGATAACCCATTCTAGTTTTTCGATCTATTGTTGCCACACTTCCGGAATAAAATGAAGTTGTCTTAAAGCTCTTGAGTTTTCTTAATAGCACCTTCTTCTGAAAATTCGACACCTTCTCATTTCCTAGCCCAATTTGGCGCAACCATCTATATCTAATAATATCATAACTAAGTTCATGACATCTCACACATAATGGTATTCCCACATGAATTAAAAAGTGAATGAGAAACGTTAACGGAACACAAGCCAAATAAAAGGGTAATGGAAATATTTGCCAACCAACAAGAACAAAACAGTTGAAGAAAACACATAAAAAGAAGCCTGTACCCAGAAATAAGAAATCGGCGTAGTTCATCATCCAACATCCATATTCCCGAATAATTAAGAATTTATAGTAAATGTCTAAAGTATTTTGACACACGGGAACACTTGTAAGCATTTTTAATATTTTATGTGTTGCCATAAATACTATTTCCATACCAATTACTACCTTGCAAAACGTTCGAAGCGTTTCTACACAACACAATGCTCCAACTATATACCTTACAATATAATGGGTCCCATGAGGCAAGTAATAAAATAATCCTATATCCTTTAACGTGTAAAACAGAGGGTCAAACTTAAAAAGAATGCCAACTACTGGAAGCAACCATCCAAAAGGTATAGTGTAAAATACTAGAAGGTTTAGAAATACTCCCATTTTGTCTGTTTCGAATTCTTTTGCAAGATTTTTGAATTCTGTAAAACAGTTATAATAAGTAATCATTTGAAAAACATAACTATTATGAAGTGAGTTTAAACGTTTACCTGAAACCAAAGATCGTATAGAACGTATGTTTCCCAGATTTAACTTAGTATTTCCATGTTTTTTATATCCAATGTCTGTTTTAACCTTGTCTTCATAGTCCATCAAAGTATTCAAATATTCAACGATATACTCTGCGTATGCAATTGCAGGAAAATTTAGTCCATAACTCATAGTGGAAGCCAAAGCTAGAACTAGAAATATTGTGATTATAACTCTACCAACTGATCTATCTTTCAAAATGAAGAAATTAACCAATTGATGTAGACATGGACCTACGCCCAATATTGGAATGACGAATATATTTGCAAAATAAAATGGTAAAAGTTTCCTTTTATTTTTTACTACAATCCAGCGTTTTTGCTTTGCATCAAAATTAATGATATGGGTGTAGTAAGTAGAGTCGGTAAGTTTCTGAAGGAGGCATGGAGCCGCTAGAATAACAGGAGTAGTCATTTTGAAAACGAACAACCTTTCATGTAGAGTGAATAAGTACTGGGCTGAATATTTTCAAAACTTTCAAAATTACAAACAAATTTGTCATTATGGCAAGTCGTGTCGCAGAAAATTTACTATAATTTAGAGTAAGGTTACAAAAGTAATAAGGTTTCTAATCGAAGGTCAATGAAAAGTCAAATTTTAACCTTGCATTGAATTTATAAATAGCTCAACACTCAACTTTAAACTTTAAGCTATTTATTAAACACATGAGTAGTTAAAACCTTGAGCAAGTATTATGTAGTCAACTAGACAAGTAAACAAACTAATTTCACACTTAAAACACAACCTTGTCCATTTTTTCCAAAGAGCTGTGTATTAGCAAGAGGACATCGACCGTATTTATTGCATTATATTCTAAAAAGCTTAGCCTTGTTGGTTTATCAAGCGATGCTATCGACCCCGAGTAAAATGTTATCGTACGAAGGCTTCTTAAATGCTTTCGTAATAACTTTTGCTGAAAACGACTCTTAATTTTAGTTAAATTATTTAGCCACGTGTATCTAATTAACAGATAGCTGGATTCATGTGACCTCACACATAGCGGAAGAGCAACATGGATTAGAAAATGGATAAAAAAGGTAATTGGTACAGATAAAAGATACAATGTCATCGGAAAGATTTTCCATCCTACAATAGTAAAGCAATTAAATAAAATAGAGAGTATGTAACCGCACCCAAGATAAATAGAAATTGAATACTTGAGCATCCAATCGCCATAATGATGTATGATATAAAGTTGACGATAAGCGGCTAATGATTCGTAATCGATTTCGAAACTTTGAAGAATTGAAGTTAATTTATGAGTGACTTTGTAAACAATTAAAATCGGAATTAAAAACAGTAGTACAGTTCTTACAGTTTCAACAAGGCTAATAGCTGCCAAAATATAACGTGCAATATTGTGAATTGGGAACTCTAAGTAGGGAAGCATGCCTATATCCCGGAAAAAATAAAGGAAGGGGTCGAAGTTAAAAAATACTCCATAAATTGGTGTAAGAAAAGCAAATGGTTGAAGGTAAATAACTGCAAGGTTTAGGAAAACTCCTAATAGGTCAGTTTCCAATCCTAGATATATTTCTACAATTCCTGCAAACAGTTTAGACATAATTTAAAGATATGATGATGTTTGAAAATTTTCTTGATTTTATACATTAAAGACTTACTTTGAAAGATGCTGATATTTTCTGAACACGTTGTAAAACTTTTTGAATGCTTTTGACTTGGCCTTTGTTTAAACCTAATACGTTCTTCGAAATCTAGTAACGCATTAACATAACAAACCATAAAGGATCCATATTTTATTGCAGGAATATTGTATCCCCAGCCAAAAATTGATAGAAAAATCAACCCAACAAAGAACACGATTAGAGCCCCATGAACAGTTTTGTATTGAAAAAAGCAGTATTTTATAATTTGTAGCAGAAGACAGCCACCCGTGAGTATAATGATATGAAAAATATTTACGTAGTAAAATGGGAACAAACTAAGCTTCCTGTTGTTTTTAGGATTATTAACTTTATAGCGGTTTTTGGTAGCATCAAAAGATATTATATGTGAGTATAAGTAATAGTTTGTTGTCTTTTCTAAAAGATGGGGCGCTGCAAATATAAGTGGCGTAGTCATTGTTTTAAAACGTGATTCAATTAAAAATATTTTAACAACGTTTTAGTATTTTACGATCTGGCTGTCGATGAAAAAATAAAATAACATTTTGGTTGAATTGTGATGTAAACTCTGTCCATGTGGATCTTAAAAATTATATCTTTAATTGAGGTTACGAGTTCAAAACAAATCGGAAATAATAATAGTCAATTAAAAACAATGCATATCGTTTTTTGTTAGAAATTATAAATATATAGAAATGAAGGTTATAAGAACAATTTTTTTCTGATTATATGGTTGGATAAAGTGTATAAAAGATACTTGATGGTTAAACAATTTAATCTGACATTCGGATAAATAACGTAAACATGATTTAAAATTGATTTAAAATATAGTATAAAGGAAAAATATAAAAGTAACGAATCGTCCCCATAAATTAAATAAGATCATAACTCGCCTCATCAAAAGCAAAATGAATAAATACAGTAACTCAATGTTTGGGTTACGGGTGAGACATTTTTGTCACAAAATTTTAATGAATTATTCATAAACTAGAGCTTTACAAGATCTTCCGTAGAGTTTTTTAAAAGTTATCAAAAAACGAAATGTAAAAATCTTATTGAATGAAAAGCTTACTTCAAATTCTATTCATCCATTAAAATTGTTTGAAAAAAAATCAGGGTTTTGATTTATGTTATTAAGTATATTTGGATGAATGTGGTGACACGAATGTTTCTGCGAAAATACCGTTTCTCTTTATGAAAAAGTTCGTGATGACTTTGTGTGCAGAATGGTTGTTTTAGTGGTGGTCATTCTGTTACATAACACTTTATTAACATGAAAATTTTGCTGAAACCACCTTTAAATAGTAATTTACCAAACAAGTTACACACTTTACACTATAAAAACCAGTCTCAAATTAATAATGCATGACATATTGTTAAATTTACGAATCTAAAATTTGTTTATTTTTGATAGATCTGTTTAAATATTTATGAATGTTCAAAAACTTTGGGCAGTTGGCAAACTAAACCTGGTGCCTATTTCCCTCTTTTATAAAGTTTTTACAATATATTTTGAAAAAAACATTTAGCAAATAGGTTAACTATAGTTATAAGAAATCATTTAGAATAATTGTCATTAAAATAGTTAAATCTTTAATAACTTTACGATGCCCATTATAATCCTTATTAAATTTCACAAGCCTTTAAAAATAGAATTATAATTCTTTCATTTTTAGAATATTTTTTGGTTAACCCATTAATTTTAATTGATAAAATATGGGCAAAGTCGTAGTTTTCCACTAATTTCTTAAAATTAAATTCCTTCAAAAAAAATTTCAAACGTTCTTGGCTATAAAATTTTTATTTTTAAAATCGTTCATATGTCAATTTTTATCAGGAGTGACAATATTTTACAACGAATTAAATATTTTTAAGTATTTTTAAGTATTTAAAAAAAATCCTTTTCCACATAATACATTGCCCAATCACAATTCCAAACAAATGCTGGATTAGAGACTAGTACCTTTATGCGAAAAAATTAAATCTAGTTTTAGCCTAAGAACTTTTACTTCATTGCTTACTTTACTAAGCCACAATATTAAGGATATTCGGTAGATAGTCATATGTTTCACATGAACTTAACTCGTTTTCCCGTCAATCTTTGTAATTTACCTTCATTAAGTAAACATTGTATACAATTTCTAAAGTAAAACAAGATAGCGCTACGCAATCCACTTCTAGTAATAGGTAAAATAAGAGAAAAAACGCTTTGGAAATAAACTCGTTGACGATACTGACTGGTTTCTTGAAGTATTGGTTAAAAATATTGTCTGAGACGTTGAACGTTTTCCGATTTGTTTGCAATTTGGAAAAATGTTTTGAAATAATCTCATTTCACCACACAATGATTCCAGAAGACTGCAAATCCCTAAATCGTTCGTAAATGAAACTTGGTACCCATCCTCGTATATCATACTTAATACTTTTCCTTACTAACATTTCTTTACCGACAGAAATTTTCTGGTCTCCTCTATGCTTTAAAATCATTTTCCATTCAGCTATTTTATCTTCGTCAGCAAGAAAAGCAGTTTTGTTGCAATTTTCTAGTTTTTTTAACACAGAAATTTCTGTGGTACTATTTCCATTCATTAAAAACACCATCCCAGGCCAGTCAATAGTCCTATTGTACGACAAAATAACGTCGATAAATATTTGTCCGATTTTCTCTAGCTCTTGCGTCCATACGGCAGAATTGTTATACACGGTTTCATAGATTTTAGGCTTTATTGAATCAAACTCTTTATTTCATTTCTTAAATTCTGACATTAACGTAGCTACTGATTTATTGCCTACCATGACAAAGGCCGTGTGCTTTTGAAATGTTTTTATTTTTGCCTCCAAGGTCAAGTTTGACAAACGTTGTCTAAAAAATTGTTCCAGATACGGCAAAGAATATACATCGTAATTAGAACGAACTAGCTCTTTAAATGTGTCAATAGATTCATATATTTTAGGCAATATCATCTCGTACATATTATCATTCTTGTAGGTGTTACCCAAAACGAAAACACATAAAAGAACAATTCCTAAAATGATTTTGATTGAGCAATTTTGCAACCGTTTTGATGAAAGTGGAACAGATTGTTCAAGAAATATTTTACCTATTGTTCCAATTCCTTGACAAAAAGAAGCAAGCAGTAGTTTTTTGCTCGTCAAATCTGGAAATGTAAACATTGACCATTGAATCGGAACCACAATAAAAAATATGATGACCAATGCCATCCAAACATCAAATTTAAAGCTTGCAAAGAAAAGGTTATAATGAAGATTAGATGCAAAAAATCGGTCCCCGCAAGCGATGTATCGCATTTGTGACGTTGGATGTGCAACGACAAATAACGAGCTATCTACATCGTGTCCGGCAAAACTCTTAAGTTCAACTTCTGGCCATACACTGATATACGAGTTTTTAAGTTGAAAATTTCTACCTGCTAGGTACTTTAAAGCTATGTTGCTTTTCAAGCAAGTTAGTATATCATTAAGTATGTTGGCTTGAGAAATTTTGAAAAAACCGTAAGTCATCACTACAATCATTATCATCAGTTCCAAAATACCAGTTGGTACTCAAAGACGAAATATTTGGTGTCGCGACAAGCTGTTTATCACAAATCTGCTTAAGTTGTATTAAAGATACAAAACGTGAATAATCGTTCATTGGTATGTCAATATATCGAATGGCCCCTATGGCCCGCCAAGTAAATGGCAAAATTAAAAGGACTGATTTGTGTTGTATTTCAATTGTTTCTAAAAAGAAAACGAATAAAAGAATGTTTTCATTTGTACTTAAACTGAGATCAGCTCTATTTAGGTAGGTTGTTAGAAGTGGCCATATTACACTCTCAAGTTCAAAACTTGAAACAACGATACCAATTACGTTTGGGAGAAATTGATTGTCTTCGTATCGTGTATTATGTTCCCATACTGTATTCAATTTGTTAAATTTGTTTGATGGTAGCAAATAGACAAATTGTTGAAAGTTCCATAGTTTACCTTGCCCAATAAAGGTATCTAATTTCATATGACTGCAAACAGTGTCCGAAATTTGGAAAAACTTTGACAAACAGAATCTTGATTGGTTGGCAGGGTCAATAACCAGTGAACTATTATTGGCTACTCTAATAGCCAAGTTTTTGGGAACATACTTAATAGAATTTGCCCTATGTTTTAACACTACAGGATATAAACGGCTAAGAAATATTGGTAAGTTGGTAAAGGAAAAGACTACATAATTGAAAGCTGATACAAACACGATGCAGCCTTCACAGTTAAAAATCAATGAATCTAGATCCAAGTTCTTTACTGGGGGATGTGTCGAATAAGTAATAGTATTGGGTTCCGGATCATCCCATGGTACCATTTCCAATATTTTTTCTGAGAAAACATTGATAGCACAAATTATTATTGGAAACAAAGTATAATTAATATCCGAAACCATTTTTGTAGGTTGCTGAGTTTAGTTTTTAAAATATATGGCAATAGTAAATGTTGTTATCTGTACAAACAAAATAAATTTTTGTACCTAAAATTCTAACTGATTTCAAGAGGAATTATAAGAATTCGCAAAAATGAATGGAATTGAACAAAGATCAAATTTGCGTATTTTGTTTAAAGAATAGTGAGCTCCACATAAACATACTATTGACTTGTTTATATTCAAAGCCATAAGTTTCTTTAAATTGTCTACGTGAAACAGGAACTTTGCTAGATTCGTAATAATTGCTTATTTTATTAGCAACCCGGTTACCAGAAAGCAAGTTTTGAAAAGCCTCGACTGTATATTGTTGAAAGGAAATTATTACAGGAGCGATTTACTTATGATAGAAGACGCCAATCAAAAAAAAACATTTGTTTGCCTAGAGCTTCAGACTATGAATCACATTTAATGATATATGATTCAAGTTTCTACGGTAAAACTTCGTGCGAGTCTAAAATTAAATTATTGAGTGGTTGGCACGCCTAGGTAACGAGTTTTCAGACGAAAAAAAGTTGTTATTTAGAACTATTACCTTGGGTTAAATCACAAACCTTCATTTAATGTAATGCAATCGAAGCAAAGTTTATTATAGCCGAAATAACTTAGTATTCAGCTTCTTAAATACCCACAAAACGATTGAAAATATCTTCAACTTACAGCACAACTTTCTAAGCCGATGCTTGTTATGCTTCTGGGATTTAATCATACTTGTTTTGAATTTAAACTGGTTATGTCATCCAAATAATATTCAATACAGAAAATTGATAGCAAAGCAAACAGTCTTAAAAGGTGTTATTCCAATGTATCGAACAGTTGAACAGATGGTGAGGACGAGACTTAGCTAAAAGCAAAAGACAGAATCTTCTGCAGCAAAAAATGCATGAATATGTTCACCACAAATGTTTTTTTCAAATATTTCGGTGATTTTATAAAAATGTTTATTTTCTATGCTTCTAATCCAATTGGGAATTGTTTATGAAAAATTGATGGCTTATTGTCATCTTTTCGAATTTGAAACATATGACAGATTTGTAACTGAAACAGAAATATGTTACTCTTCATAATAAATTGCATATGCTTTACACATACTCAATTATTTGTACAATTTATTTTAAATAATTGTAAAGCTATATTATAAAGAGTGGGCATACGCGAACATCTTAGGCATAAAATTTCAGCTAAATCAATTAAAGGGAATTTTAAACCTCATGAGAGATTGAATTTCACTGTTAGTTTAAGCTCGGCTAAAGCATAAACTAGTTTTATGAATTTAAATCACGTTTGCTTTTATTGTCGACTTATTTTAAAACTAACATAGGATTTATAAACAGGTTTCGTTTAATTAGGTTAAATTAAAATTATAGGTGAGCAAAATTATCAACAAGCTTTTCCTTATATATTACAGGTGACCATTGGCTTCACCAAAAACTCCAATATATGTAAATTAATATTTAAAGTTTCATAGCAATGTGGCAAATCTCAAAACCAAGTATTTTTTTTAAAAAATGATCCTATCTTGAACCATAATTTTGAAACTCGAAAGAATTTTTTTCTGAAAAAGTATGAATATTCAAATAAATAGCAAGTAAAAGCCAAAAACCCGTTCCCAAGTACCACATAAAAAATAATGAAAAATGCTCTCGAATTGTATTCGTTAACATTAGTAACTTTTCTATTGTAGTAATCGTAAAGTTCTGTGTCTGAATTATTAAGACGTTTTAAATTTGTTCTTAGTTTTTCTAAATGTCCCGATACTATTTTATTCCACCATTCTATAATACCAGAAGATTTTATACATGCAATACGCTGATAAATGAACATAGGCATCCATCCGCTTAACCAATATCCGATGCTTCCACTTACTAAAACTTCTTTTCCCACAGACAATCTTTGAACACCTTTGTATCGCAAAATCATGTTCCATTCATTTATTTTGGTTTCATGTTGAATGATTGCAACATTTTTGCAAGTTTCAAGTTCCTTTAATACACTAACTTCAGTTCCACATTTTCGATATATTAAAGACTCTAAATGTTTCCAGTTTAGTGGAAGTTTCTGTGCTAGTACAATTTCTGCAACTGCACGCTTGCTTTGATAGAGAGATTGTGTCCAGATACTAGTGTTTGTCAGCACGGCGTCAAATATTTTAGGAACAAAATAAAAGTTTCGCCTCAATCTTCGTATTTGAGAACTAAAATTTACTATCCAATTATTTCCCACCAATAAGCTTGCCACATGTTTTTCTGTTTTGTCAACTTTAACCCTCAAGGTTTCATTTATCAAAACATTGAACATTTTAGTATTAAAAACTTTTGGTGCAGGCAGCGAATTCACAACATAATTCGACAAAATTACTTCTTCGAATGTTTCCAGTGGCTGAAACTCTTTAGGTAGCATCATCTCAAACATATTATCGTTCTTATAGGTGTTACTCAAAAACATTGCAGTAATAAGCACAAAACCTGCCAAAATTTTCATTGAACTGCTTTTTAACTTTTTTTCAGTGAGTGCAGAAGACTGTTCAATAAATATTTTTCCCATGGCGCAAACCTGTTGACAAAGTGTAACTACTGTCGTCTTAAAGCAAAAATCACATAACAGAGAACTTAAGCACAATTTAATGGGAATCATAACAAAAAATACGACCACTACAGCAAACCAAATTTCTGATTTGAAACTTGCAAAGAAAAGGTTAGAATTTATATTCGATTTCTTGGACATGGCTCCACATGCTATGTATCTTATTTGTGCTGGTGGGTGGGAAACTACAAAGGACATACTATCTGCTTCAAATCCAATAAATTGCGTCATTTGTATGTGTGATCTGAACCTGAAGTTCTGCTCCTGAAGCAAAAAATTTTGGCTAACAATATATTCCCAAAGAACTTTGGTTATTAGGCAAATCAACACATCCTCGCTTGAGTATTGATTCAAATAGTTTGAAATCAGAAATTTTTCATTGCAGTGGTTTGAATTACCTCTAAAATATTTAAAAGCCAAAAAATTCGATACATTTCTCGCATTTTTAAGATTTTGATCGATTGAATGCTGAGTTTTTATTATTGTTGAGAAACCCGTGAAATGATGTAAGTCGGTACTACTCCACTGACTAATAGCGTTTGGTGGTGTCATTGATGGTACATAAATTTTAAATATTTGATTGTCATTTTCTTGCCTATCTAAGTTAACTTCAAACACAATCATATTTTCCCCTCTACCTAATTGAATTGATCTAAAGAAAGAGTACTTTCTTAGTTTCCATCCCGCTTTGGTTATATTTCCAGTCGAGATAACTATACCGACAATGTTTGGAAGCAAATTCCTTTCTTCAGCGTTCTTCTGATGCAGCCATAACGTATTTAATACGACGCTTGAATTAGAAGGAAGTAAATAAATATATCGTTGAAACGTCCATGGCTTTATCTTTACAACATATTTTTTCAGTTTTATATAAGTACATAAGCCAACAGAGCTATTATAAAATTTGGACGAGCAAATCTTTGGATCCCTTGAAGTTGAAACAACCAAGGAGTCATTATTTTGCACCCTTATAACCAGCTCTACCGGAATATATGCATACTCTGGAAAGTCCTTTTGCCCAACAGGGTATAAGTTGGTTAAGTATATTGGGGTATTGTAAGACAATATGTCCATTTTATCAAAGAGCGACAAAAGCACAAAGCAATTTTGACAATTCAAATGAAAAGAGTCCAAGTTCAAACTATGAACTTTAGACCGACTATATACAGCTGGTATATTGTGATCCGATTGCTTTAGCGGTACAAGTTCCCGGTATGTTGAAGATGAGACTTTAAAATGTAGTATAAAAATAAGAAAACAGCTTACTTTTAACATCTTTTTATAAGTCTAAGGTTTTCAATTGGTAAATTTTTCTGATGCTGATGAAGCTTCTTTGAATTGTGATTCGAAATATTCTTAAAGATGTTTTTGTGATAATGTTGCCAATTTCAGTATAGTTGTCAGTTTTCAACTACTAAGAGAATAATTCATAAATATACGAATATCTTTAAAAATTGAATACTGAATTTCAAAGCTTTTAAGTCAATTTATTCGCAAAATGCGTAGTCCAAAACCCACAATTTGAAGCGATTGTTTAAAAGCTTATCCTCGTGTAATCTAACATCTTTTAAGCCACTTGAATATCTAACCATTTTTTCAAATAATTTGTATTTTGTTAACGAAGCTTCTAAACCGTGACCAAGTATTGCTAGAAAGATTATTTGTGTAATTGTAATTTACAGAAACTGTTGTGTGCAAATTGTTTTTAATTCGAAAGTTATACGTTTATTATTTATTTATACGTAGTTGGAATAATCAAGTACCGAAGTTGTAGTAGTAATCAATTTGAAAAATATGATAATTTTGCCAATACAATACTCATCCAACAAATCCAATAATCATGAGAAGAATAACCGTAATATTCTGCTTTGAGTATTTATTCGTTACGAAAAAATTCAATCAATTTTGAAAGCTACAATTTTAAGAGCTACAATTATAAAATTTCAGTTTTGCAAAATTAAATCATACACCGTCAGAATTTTATAATTTGATAATTTTAGATTGCTAAGCAATCATATTTTTGCTATCTATATATCCATTTACTGGAAATCATAGGTTGAGTTTATTTACTATCGGATACGTTGTAAACGTATGTTACGACAGTTTATGCGATCACTTTCATGTCTGTTAGTGTGTGTGTTAGTGTGTGTTACTATGCCTGCACGATAACTCAAAAACGACTCAACCGATCGGCATTAAATTTGGCAATCAGGTACTTCAGGTCATATGGACCTATGGGATTGATTTTCAGCCAAATCGGTCGACCACTTCCCCCCGGGGGAGGGGGTCATCTATTTTTTCAAGCACAACATATAGCATATGACACCTCTTTCGAAAGCTCTTGGTGAATAGATCCTCGTCGAGTTCGTCTTTTTTAAATCGGTCAATCCCTTCCCCCGGGGTAGGGGGTCATCTATGTTTTCAAGCACAATATATGTCATATGCCCCTGTTTCGAAAGCTCTCGGTGAATAGATCATCGTCGAGTTCGTCTTATTTAAATCAATTTTTGTCTTTAAGCATAAGCTCAAGTTTTTATTTTATTTTGTCTGTTTACAATGCGTCACCTAAACTCACTTCGATAAATGGTAGATAACATCGTTTAATTACTATAGTTTACATTAGTATCCGATGGTTTTTTCATCGGTATCGTTACCGTTCTAGTTAACTAATGAATTCCAAAGCTCAGTAGTTAATGATTTTAACAGGTAGTCTGTCTGTCTGCCTGTCCGCACGATTTCTCAAAAACTACTTGGCCGACTGACACCAAACTTGATACACAGCCTCCGTAGATCAATACCTCCTATGGGATTGAATTTTGGACTCTCAGGTCAATTTTGACCCGAGATATATGGGTCGAAAGGCTACTTGTAATAGCAATTTTTTATCAATGATTCAGACAACATGAAACAAATAATGAAGGAAACTAAATCATACAAATTTGAAGTCTTGACAAAATGTCAAAAACACGGGCGCAACTTGAGAAAATGTCAGCAAACACTGGGACTACATGTGAAAATGTCAGAAAACACTGGGACAACTTGAGAAAATGTCATGTTAACGTTACAAGTGTATCATAAACGTCACAAGCGTCGTATAAAAGTTACATACATCGTATTCATCTACTCACACGCTTAAATTTCAATTCAGTAGTTTCGTTTCAGAGGGTTTACACTCTTTTAGTTTAAAACGTAGACTAAAATCTTTTTTCTGTGGTCAACGTAATTCCTGTTATATCAAAATTAAAGGTACGTTCAAAACATAATTCCGTGTAATGAATTTGTTAGATTGTGGCGTGTGGCGTGGCGTGGCCTAGTGGCGTAGGGTAGGTATATATAGAGTATATAGAGTAGGTTTACGAATTTTAGTAAGAATTAGAAATATGAGTTGTCATGTCATTCGTGTGCCGTATTTAGCCAGAAATTTTCGACCGGACGACATCATACGTAAATGAAATTCAGACCGAACGACATAATGCGTGAACAAAATTTCCAAAACCAAAATTTTACATAACATACATCAATATATCAAATGCTTTAATATTATAAATTGCAATATTCACACATACAAGTGGACACTGCAAGTAGGTATTCAACAGTAACTAATGTCGTGTTGTAAAATGAAGTAATCTTACCCAGTCTGTCCTCGAACAATTCATATTTCTTTCTTGGAGTCGCACTTTTAGCAGTCCTAATTCTTATTATTTCATCTTCCCAAGTTTTTTTTCCGGTCTGTCACTTTTCGATGCATGTTCACACAGGTGGATAAGGACCTCTCACTGAAGTGAGTTGTAATATATGTGCTTATTCCTATTGTAGGTTTATTAAACACGTGCTCATGATTTATTCAAAATGGAACATTATTAAATGTATTCAATCAGTAATAATAAAACACTTTTAAAGCTTGTAATTTTTGTAGTATTACATATACAAGATAAGTATTTAGCTGTTTTTTATTTGCCTTATTTATCTAATGCATCATACATCTCCACTTCGAGCATATTAAGTATTTCAATTTTAGTCAATAATTAATAACTTAAAAAATAGTTTGAAAAAGAATATAATGTGGACTGTTTAGAGTGTTGAATACTCTGCGTAGGTCAAAAATGCTTCTTCCCAATCACCACAACAATACTATATGCAAAACTCGGACAGACATGATATGTTTAATCTGTTTAAGTAAATTGCAGTCATCATTTAAAACTATAACCATTTCGGCCTCAGAAAAAGACTTTTTAGGCGTTATTATCGTTATTGACACTGCCTTTGTGTAATGTATGTATGTGTTAATCATTCAATCTTATTGTCTACATTAGTTTTAAAATAAATAGCCTATGATTTGGTTTTATGACCGGTTCGTTTTGCTTTTGATTACATCAAGTGAGTTTTAGTAAGGCAAGAACTGTAGAATGTTATTTAATTACATGTTGTATGCATCGACTTCATATAAATATATTTAGAAATTTTTCAGTGAAAATATTTTCTCCAGATTGTATTTCTGCGACAATACATGATCTCAAGTAAGCAGCAAATACTAGCTAAAAAACCATTTTTAACAACTAGAAAAAATATAAGAAAAATTGCTCTCGAATTAAATTCGTTAACTTGATGTAATTTTGTATTGTAATATTCAGTCATATCTTTGTCCGATTTGCTCAGCCTCTTAGTATTTGTTTGTAACTTAACGACATGAACGGAAAATATTTTATTCCACCACTCAACAATTCCAGAAGATTTGATCCCATCAATTCTCTTGTTAATAAACAAAGGCATCCACCCTTTAAACACGTATCCAATACTTCTGCTAACCAGTACTTCCTTTCCAATCGATAATTTCTTGACTCCTTTATGTCGTAACACTATTTCCCACATATTTATACTAGTCTCTTCTTTTATAAATGCGGTATTGTTACATTTTTCTAGTTCTTTTAGTACAGAAATTTCCAAGCCTTTATTTCCATGTATTAAGGAATGTATTTTACTGTTCCAAATTTTTATGTTTTCTTTTGCCACCACTTTATCTTTTATATCACGTTTCAACTGATAAAACCAGTTAATCCATACATTCGTGCTGTTCAAAACAATTTCGAAAAGCTTTGGCTTAATTATTTTTAAATCATATTTGCTTATATGTGTCAATTGGGATCCGAAAATTGCAACAAATGATTTACCTACTTTTATTTCTGCCAAATGTCTCCCATTGTTTTCAATTTTTATTTCTGTGGAACGATTTATCTCATGGTATTCAGTTTTAATTGATTCAAGTGAATGCAGTGAATGTACGACATATTTTAAACGAACTAGCTGTTTAAATGTTTCCAATGGTTTAAAATCATCTGGCAGCATCATCTCGTACATGTTATCGTTTTTGTAGGTGTTCCCTAGAATAAACGCACAGATTAGGACAAATCCAGCAGAAATATTTATTGAGTTATTCAAAGGCTGTATTGATGCAAGTTCCGAAGGTTGTTCAAGAAATATTTTTGCGTTGTCAAAAATATTTTTTAGAATCCCATTTAGTATTCTTTTTGAATTCAGATTAGATAACGTTGAGCAAAAACACAAATGAATTGGAACCACAACAAAAAATATGAACAAAACCAACATCCAAATTTCGAATTTAAAGCTTGCAAAGAAAAGGTTCACATTTGAGCCTGATTCAATTTCCATGTTCCCACAAGCAATAAACCTTAATTGGGTCGGTGGATGGGTAACCACAAACCACATGGTATCTTCTTCGTACCCAGTAAACTTTTTAATTTCAATATGAGGTACACCGACGGAGTTGAAAAGTTTAAAGTTTCTGCCCGTAATATATTGCCAAAGTACATTGGTCTTAAAGCACATTAAAATGTCGTTAATCGAATAACGATTTAAGACATTTGGAACCAAGAGTAAATCAGAACAGTGCTCCAATGGAATATCTGACTCAGTTCGAATTTGCAATGTTGATATATTTTTCGTGCTTCCAAGCTTGTAATCAAGTATTTTATAAAATTCAATTACGGACAATTTCTTCAGACAACAAGGTAAAAGTATAGTAATTCCAGGATAACGAACGTTTATCTGAGATATTATTGGTAAGACTACTAGTACGGTTTGATTATCTTTTCCAAGTGTTTCAAAATTAAGCGAGAACAAAATAACATTTTCAATCATTTCTAAATCTAATCTATGCTTATATTCCCAGGCCCATCCAAGTGTCCAGCGTACTTTTCTTTGTTTTACACTAGTAATTATTAAACCTATTACAATCGGGAGAAATCCTCGTTCTTCAGATGTTTTATTATGTATCCATATTGTATTTAATTTGATATGTTCATTGTTAGGAAGCAAATAAATATATTGCTGAAAATTCCAAGGCTTTGATTGCACAATAAAGTCATCCAAGTTTAAGTGAGTGCATACACTAGCTCCAATTCTGAAAAACTTGGACAAACAAAGCTTTGTTTGATTGTAGGGTGAAACAAGTAGAAATCCTTTCTTTTTGTAATCAACGTCCAGACTATTTTTAACCTCAAGAAACAAATTTTTAAAAACATGTGTCATTGACTTTGTTCCGTATCTTGATCCTACAGGATACAAACGATTAAGGTAAATTGGTATACTAGAGTAACTAATATCCACGTCATTTGAAAGGGATACATATACAAA